>JABBWA010000340.1:0-50468 GCA_016628065.1 Suillus lakei
CTACGGAAAAGGCCGGAGTGCTCCGGAGGGGTGAACGTTTTAGCCATTATTGACAACTTGAAGGGCTATCTGCTGTGTAGCAGCATGTGGCCTAGGGTTATGTCGCGATTCAGATTAGCGGCGAAAATAAGCTGCACACGTTCTTGAAACAAACAAGGAATCACAGGGAATCGTGTGCATCGATCGAACTCGGCGGTCGTGCCGGGTGTGTTCGAACTTCGAAAAGTATCAGCAACACCGAGAAGTAACGTTGATAGGCAGCATGCTACACGTGTAGGCGTTGGTGAATGTCACTGCTACCATTGGATTTTGAGATGAAAGGCGGCCAATTGTGCTTTACCTCTGTATCCCCAATTTCACTCAGATCAGCCCGTCAGTGCTAGCGTAGACCGTAATGCAGTGAACCACATTGAGAATAAGATCAGCGATCACAGAGGATGACCTGCGTTATCGTTTAATCGCTCGTGTGGCCCACAGATCGAAATTGAATAATCCACCCAATGGAATATTAGTGTCGCGTCACATGTGGATGAAGTACTCGAGCTTAGCTTGAGCGTTGATCGCTGCTGTAGCGTCACGTTTCCTCAGGGCAGAATGGCATGCCAGAAGTCTGGTCTGGTAAGAGCGTCCCAGAGAGAGGGAAACAGCCATCTGCAGAACTGAGAACGTCACGTAAGCCAGATGTTTACAACATCGAGAATCACGTGGACGTACCCACATCGCTTGGCATTGTTGATCTCAGACTCGGGTCTCTTACATACCACCATATTGCTCGTTTGTATCACGTATCAATTTCCCGGTTTTGTCCAATTATTTCTCGTTTGATTCATCTTAGTGTTTCCCGCCGTCGTCACGGCGGATTTCGAAACGTTACGGTTTGATAGTCAATAAACGTACTCGCGATATTTCACTGCAGCCGCCGAGAACGCGACACAGCCCGTCAAAATGAGAGAGCGGATGGACCTAATTCCCGCTACCGCTAGGGAGTGGGTCTTATAGCTCGCTAATTTCACGCTTTTGCGGCGGATCTCGAGATCCTGAATAAGCTGTCATCGTAACCTTCACTGCCTTCTGGCCTACCAGACTATGCGACTCTCCTTGAAGCAATGACAAGAACGCCCCGGACTCCTGCGAGGATTCTTCGATCGTGCAAGTCTTTATGTTAGGGGAGATCTATTACCAGTCTGACTATGCCTCCAGATTGACACACGCTCATTACCACACCTCTCCCACCACTTCGCAGGATCATGCTCAAGGTTCCCGTGTCGAGTCAATCATGGACCAACTCTTCTTTCGTTCCGCTCCCTATGGTCATGCGCCCCGCCCCCGCAGCATCGCCATTG
Organism: Suillus lakei; assembly: GCA_016628065.1. Taxonomy (NCBI): domain Eukaryota; kingdom Fungi; phylum Basidiomycota; class Agaricomycetes; order Boletales; family Suillaceae; genus Suillus; species Suillus lakei. The sequence continues at coordinate 1,344 of JABBWA010000340.1, forward strand.
CTGATGTCTTCACAATACGAGGCAACTATGAAGTTATTCTAAACTCCCAGATCCATGTCCTAATAATGTCATTTTTCCACAGCGCATCACTAATGCGATCAGCGGAGAAGGCATTTTGTGCAACCTCCACGTCCTCGCCAACAAGCCAGCGTCACGAATGCTGGTGCCTCAGACGGCAGCGCACCACTAGCGGAATCGTCAAGAGAGCCACCCCAGCACCCTTGCACCTTACAACTATAGGTTCTCATCCTGCGGGTAGCAGTGGCGATCCTCAGGCATTTCCTACGCATCTCACGTCCTCGACAAACAAGTTGTGATACTTCCAGTACTCACTAGGGTCTCCTCTTCGTTCAGAGCCTACTTCCTCCCTACGTATGATGTTTCTGTTCGATTGCACGTTATCACTATTTCTTTTTGGTTACACCCATATGCAACTGAATCTTGTTCTGTCACATGCAGAACATCCATAATTCCTACTCTACTAAGCTGATTGAGTCGCAATGGACCACAGCCTCAGGGATGGAGCGTTAGGCACGTCGCCCCAGGGGAAGTGGGCTTAGGAACCCGTGCTCAGAAGGAGTTCGACAGCTAAACTCGCACACAAAAAATATTCGCACAAAATATTAGACATACAGTTGATTTTAGTATCTGCCCGGATGCGACATCCAATCATCCAATTCCATCGAAGTTTAAGACGTGAACGACGGGCACATGTAACTCATACATTGTTTTCGTCATGTAAGGCAGTCATGGGTATGGTTTGCGATGCAAACTGTAAATTAGAAGGAGGTATATATGAAGTGAGTTGAGAACTGTCTTCACTCCGGTCTGCATCGCGCAGATCAAAAAGAATACGTGAAGCCATAACACCATGCAGGACACCTTGAAACCTGGTTATGACAGTTGAGTGGTTGGCACTGGGTACGGAAGGCAGCCACTTACACATCGATGATGCCACTCTGCCCGCTTGAGACCTGCAGCGATAGTTCATACCTAATCATGGGGGAGTACACGAATAATACGTACCGGTAAAGAAAAAGAAACAATGTTTGCAATGGAGATTACTTAGATCACAGTTAAGCGAGACAAAGCAGGAGAAATAAATATCTGAATGACATACCAAAGAGCGACAGTGCATATAATAAACTTCCCTTCCACAAGTTCGATACCAATTTATTGACAGTACGTGTGCCAGTAGAGCGCGATGTCAACGAGTGGTACGTTGTAGCAATAACCACCGCTACACGATTTGCATCAGTAGAGTCCAAAGCAGCGTCGCCAGTCGCTTACTGAGTTCAAACAACGCTGCGCTAACAAACATGCCCATTATCAGTTGTTCCACTCTCGTGGCCTCCTCTGCAGAGCTCTGAGTTGATGTGGGTGCACATACACTTTCGAGGTTCGGAGACACCGCCAGGACATCGCAAGTGAACATTGAGATAGCAACAAGCTTCAAACTCTGATATTACCGCTCGGGCAACAGAATTGCCGAAACACTTACCAAGTAGCTTGCCAGCAAAAATCGCTTGATCTTCTCGTTATCATGCCATAAGGCAAGTGTACGCATGAGAAGCAGACCTGAAACACGTAAAGGGGTGATTTTACTTTACCAACACAAGTGCACTAACCTTCAGTAGCCACCATGATAAGAACCAGGGCACCTGGAAGACGTTAGGGGACATGTAGCTAGTGATCATGAGGTGACCTACCCCCGGCAGTCCGATATGTTGTCAGGCACTTGTTACTTTAGCATTAACATGTTTTAAGTATGGTTCAGAGACAACTAATACCGTTTCCACTGATTGTGGCCCAAGAGTGACTGCAAACAAATAAGAATATTTTTCCCAATAACGAACAGCGTTGCTCACCGTATACCTCACTTATAATCCACATTATGGGAGCATATCTAGTTACAACAAACATAACAGGCGCGATGCTCCAACCGCCTATGCTGCTGAACAGACGAACTTCATGTTCAAGGGTCAAACAGTAATCGAATGCCTAATGAAGGGGATAAGGTCTCGGACCAACTTGCGAGAACAGTGCGCGCTAAACTCACCCAAACAGCCGCCGGTGCAACTTTGCCAGCAATTAAGCACAGACTATAATGACAAGGGAAACCAATAACCAACCAACCTCGAAAGTACTGTGAACATAGCACGAGAATCGGTTCAAAAAGTTGGATGATCCGGTGTCAACCGCTCGTACCTTGATCGTCTGCTGGGTGTGGAGTAAAACCATAGATTGTATATGTTGCGTGGATTGACTTGAGTCACTGAGTGGGTATGTTGTTTTCAATGCACTGGGCCCTCCACCATTTGGTGGGCGATATGGTCACCAGTTGGGTGGAGAATGATCGAAAATGTATGATAAATTGGAGGGAGAACTATGACCGGCTGCAATTAGTAAGAAGCGATTTTAGACCCACGATTAGTCGATCGAGCAATTCTTTCTCGCATGATCAATCATCTTCCTCAGAGTTGCGTTACTAGCAATCTTCTTAGGATAGCATGAGACAATCGCCGTTGAGCCACATGACTTCCGCCAGTGGAACAGGTGATACGCTTGCAAGAACAGCGCTTACAAGAACAACATCAGTGTCACAGTTACTGGAAGATTTCTGCTAATTCTGCAGACCTAAGACCAAATGGAAGAAAGTCGTTTCTTCTTTATCATGGAGCCGCGTCGGACTGTGTGAAGGAAACCATGTGTATATACGTAACTTCGGAAAGTTGCTTTGATATTGCGTTGATAGCGGTCGGTAGTAGCCGGTGTATCATTGTATCAACCCCTTACAAGCCCAAGGCTTATCACAGTTTCGAGTTTCAAGCAAGGTTTTTATGTAATTACCTCACTCTTATTCCACTGGCAAGTCACTGCAAGTCGTAAATTGTACAAAGATCAATCACACTCCGCTGCCAAGTGGATCCACCATGTTCCTCAGATCTGTGCATGCATTGGTAATATTGGAACTTGTTCTTCGAGTCTCTGTCACAGGGCGTAAAGTGCCGGTGAGTTCCTGTAGAATCTGACACTGCTCATAACTACTTTGCAGGTGAACTCAGGGCCTCGTTGCAGATAAGTTCGCATGGGTGCGTCCCTTGCCCCCCCCCCAAAGCTGACTGAAATGATCTCGCCGGGGGCAATTCTAGATTTAACTTTCAAATATGACAAAATGGCAGGAGCTTTCCTCAGGATCAATGCTCTATACAGTGATATGTCCTTCTGGAATACCACGTCGTTTATCTTCGCATTTTCAATCCATCATGGTCAACTACTACCCAGCTCGTGGGTGTCAATGACTTTTCACATATCACAGGCACGGCACGGCAGCCTTCACAAGGGCGACCCTGTAAGAAATAGCGGAGCAGAAAACCTTCAGATGGCAGCGCGAAACGCACTGTTAATGACACGACGCGAATATATTTGTATACGTTCTTTTGGTTCAGGGCTGCCGGCTCCCGCGGGAGGTACTGCAATCTCATGCAGTAGAAATATTGGAGGGTACCTAAATCGAACTCAATTCGTGTGACTCCCATGTGCGCGCTCCACCTGAGCCCCACTGGAGCTGCCCTTTCATGCCGGATTTTTCTCCTATCTCCCTATCTAGACCTTTCTTGGGTTTTGCCACAGTTCCACTCTTTCAAATCCACATTGCAAATTTCAATCACTCCACTTCAAGCTACTATCAATGGTATCTCCTTTTCTCGAACCACCACGGCCTGACTTTTTCCAAGTGAGACTTGAACACGCGCGACGACAATGGGCATAGCAGATTGACCTGGTCGCAATCGAGCCTTGACTTCAGGCTGTCAGGATTGTCTCTTGCGAAGCAGCATCATTGGTTGCATCTGTCATCTCCTCTCACATGTTTACCCTCACAACGCCTGTACGAAGCATCGGGGACCTGACATACACCAACTTTGTCGATACATTCGGGGAAGACTGCTTAGGTGTGCGTCAATCTCTGGACCTCATCCGTCATGTCTCCAACATCAACGATGCTGTGGACTTCCTCTTCCCTCCTCACATTCTCCATGACCCCATGGCTTGCCTCCAGCGCGCCGTTCTATTTCCGCGGGACGTATTTGTGACTGCCCCAGACGCACCCGAGCAAACACCAGATTACCTCGCGATCTTGACTCATCCGAACATGCAACACGCCTTCCCATCGATTGGATCTCAAATTAAATGCTATATGCGCAACGACATCTAACGGATGTCAAGGGTTGACGCTAGAGAAGGCTGTGCTTGACTTGCGCACAGATTCGGTCGCACACAGACAGCTATACACTGCACTTTCAAGAGTGCGATGTCGGCGAGACATTCGAACGCTACCCGGAAGGGAGAAAGAGAAAAAGACAACGGCAAACGTAGTGTATAGACATCTCTTATGGTATAAAACGTCCGAAGGTGAATAGAGCGCTTGTCGCTTATTATGTAGGATATCTATTCAAAGAGCCAATGAAGTAAAATACTTCTCATCATATCTTGACTGCGTTCACGACACCTCCCTACCCTGTTTTCGAATAGCCACGGGCGATTTTAGCGATCAGAAATCTGTTGCAGAATCTCCCCCTCGTAATATTGAGTTACTTGAGCCTAAAAAAGACCAAGTCTGCAACTTCGGCATAAGGGACGAGCTGAAAGTAGTCACATCACTCCACCTACATAGAATTCCTCAATGGAACCGGAAAGCCCAGTCATCTTCGCCGGTGATAAAGCATCTACAACAAGCCCAAGCACTTGTAACTTTTCGACAGCCAGACACGAGCCCCTGAGCGCGATCGCCGAGCTTACAATTACTCGTCTGCGTCCTGCGTCCTTCATTCGAATGCGGCGCCATGTTTCGGCACCTCGGTGTTGGACCACGGGAAATCGAAGTCGGACGTAGCGTTGTCGTCGGGGGGTGACATGCGTGAATCTGCGAGGCGGGCATGGACGATATACTTGAATTAGAAAAGGCCCCTGAGTGCGCGAAGGTTTTGGGTGTCTTCAACAGCGACGGGTATTTCAAGGCTTGCAGGGGAGAAGTTATTTGGCAGCTGACTGAAGGATCCTCCGAATATCTCGATATTGGATCCTAGCCGAAGTCTTGAAACGAAGCTAGGTTGGTGAGAGCTGTAGGTTGCGGTACAACAAGTCTACTCGATTTAACAACCCTTGAGAACAGAATCAAATACTAGAGTACAAGAAGTTATTCAACCTACATGTTGTTTTCTGCGTGTTTCCTCGGTCGCTGGCCGCATTGTGGTATGAGTTAGTAGAATATAGGGGCGAGGATGGTCAGATCATCTACTGCTGTCACACGCAAAAGGGCCGGTACCCATGTGTATGCAGTGCGCATTAGTGGTCGGATACTGATCTTAATATTATACTATACAGTAATTGTTACAGCGTTCTCGCAACCTGCACATTTCAACAGCTCGGTGTGCATTGCCCAATAGTACATTGTGATGCAGAAGAAAATTGTCCCCTAGCGTGCACGAAATTCAGACAACAGGGTCTGTGAAACTGAGTCGATAATTGACTTGAGATTTGACAATAAATATAGCACACCTGCCATTGGTTGTGTATTGCCTTGCCCTCCTCGACCACGTGTATCATAGTCTGCAGAAAGCTCGCATTTAGCGTGCGGCACAGGAGAAATTTCCTCTCACCATCTGGGTTTCGCGAAGCAGCTCCTGCTCGCCTGCCAGCTCCAGGCTCCTTCTGCTCACCCTTGGACAGTCTCTCTACTTCTTTCTTCGTGAGTTCATCATCCGAAATCTTTTGGGTAGCTTCAGATGGGAAAGAGTCGACAGGCGTGTCTCCGACGAAGTGTTGTATAGCGGCTGCCATGTTTCGTAAAATAGGTGCAAAGAGTTCGCGAGCAAGAAGTATGTCTTACATAACTGGTGAACGTTGGGTCACCTGAACGCGACAACATCATGATCGTCATACAATGATGTCATTTTGACATGTAGGTACCAATTATGGCTATGTCCGCTGAGTAAGCCCGTGATCATGCCAGTTTCACTTCGGTCCAAAACCAACATGAACGGATGGTGCTACATATATAGGGAATGTACCACATATGCCAGACATATGCACTCATCAATATATCTCTACTCGAGTACCAAGGCAAATTCGTAACGAGGGCTTTCCGTGAGGTTACCGCACTCCCGCTTAAGCACTTCGGAGTGTCCCTTAGCTATAGAGTTAATAGACAGTGTTATTCAGTGGTTGCTCGTGGACATCATGTTGTGATGCTGGATGCAGAAGTATTACACGAAGTGATCTCCGTCAACACCCTCGATTTTGTTGACGGCGCCTTTTCACTTCAAAACCAAAAGTGATGCCTTCTGCAAGGCGTCCAACACGAGTCTGCAGAAAACGCCGTGCCCACCCAGCACAAAACTTACGTTGGAGAAACCAGAAAGGGGAAACCGAGCGAAAGCCATGGTTGGAACCAACGCAATGTGTACACTTTTAAACCTTATTCATTAGTTATGCTAGCCGGGTGCCGCAAAATCTGGCAGGTACTGTGGCCAATCGATCAACATGTTTGGGTTATTGGAAATTGGATATGCCTCACTTCTCACTACGTAGACAAGGAAACAAGGATCAACTGAGATAATTGAATGCCACTTGCAGGGCGATTCACCGTGGCATCCCATCACTCCAGACGCGGGGTGCCGTTTTCCGTCCTCTCATCAATAGTCCTATGTATAAATTCGAAGAAAGGGTAAGAATCGTACTTATAAGCGTGTTATAAGCTTGAGCCCATTTATAAATAATCTCACCTCAGCGAATTGAATCAGTGTTCGGCCGGTCACCGAACGTTCACAAGGGTCGGTGAACGTTCACCGGTGAACGTCTCTGTATCTACAGGTGAACGTGAATAGCTATGGTACCAGGAGTCCAAGGGAAAACATTATATAATCATATCTGATTGGCTAAGGCCTGCCCAACCCGAGAACTCGCCAAATCTTACTCATCCAAAATGTCATCCGCCTGAGGAAATTCTGCGTCGTCAATACCGTCGGCATCCAAATCCAACAGCTCGTATAACTCAATCTCAGCATCTAAACCTCGAATGGCTGTTTGGTAGAAGGATCCTAGCCAATCTTGAGCACGAGAGAAATCAAAGAGATCTTTGATAGGAATTTGCTGGAAGTCCGAAGGATTAGCAACTACCTCCATAATCTCGGAGGTCGTGAATGACTCCTCATCCTCGACAGCTTGAATCAAGTGTGCGGCAATTTGCCGTAGCCCTCTGTGCTCATGAACTTCGCTACCTGTCTGCTGGGGACTGCCGAAGGAATTTGTATCATCCTCTGCAGGGTTGACCTCCGTGGTATTCTGGCAGTAGCGCCGTTTGAGCCGCTTCCTGATGGATCCTTCACGAACATGTTCCTCGTGGAGGTACATCTTCAACTCTGCAAGTAGCATAAGATTCTGGGTGGAAAGTCGATTTCGCCATTTCGTGAGGATTGCACCGAAGATGCTGAAAAGACGCTCGCACGAAGCAGAATTTGGACAGATGGAGAGAATTCGCTGAGCGATTTTCTGGAGGGGCTTGATTTCAGAGCTGCTGTGCGAAAATCCATCCCAAATATCGAGAGGATCAACTGATGTGCCCTGTAGGCAGAAATAGGTCAGACGTGGAGGAACACAGCTGTAGTGGATGAGTTACCTGGTCCTTTGCACGAGATACTAATATTTGTGTATATATGTCAAGCGGCTGGAATTCAGGCGAACTTTTTAGATAGTTATCGAGATCTGTAAAAAGCTCGAGTGGTGGCACTCCACCATAAAAACGTGTCCAGAGGCGACTGAAGAGGGACATTAGCCCAGCACGTGTTGTCAGAGGAATATTTTTGAATGGTTTGTCTTTGTAGAGTGGGTCGACGATAACGGCGGCAATGAAAACTTCTTGATCAACTTGAGCCCAGCGACGCTCGGCACTCTCCAGGACTGCGTTTCGAGCCACAAGGTCAAATTCGTCGCCAACTTTCGAGTAGCGGTAGTAGAGAAACCCAAATGAGATTGGAATATGCTCAGGCTTCGAGTGGGCAGCTTGGTGAACATTTGTCATCAGGGCAATTGGCTCCAAAAGGTTTTTCCATCTAAATGGTAGTGCAACGTCAGTCAAAATTGCATTATGTCCCAACGAAATATCCTCACCGAGCCATTGCATGCCAGAATGTTGGATTTTTGATTGTTGCGATGGCGGCTGAGGTCTTTGCTCGTGAACGAGCATCACCTGTAGATCGTATCTCTGCTTCGTGCTTTGCTATCAATAGCTCTAGTGATGGTCGAACATCTAAAAGTCGCCGGTATGCTAAATAATGCGACAACCATCGAGTGAGAACAGCACGAATGATGGCCAATGTCTTTCCCACAGTTGACATTTGCAATTCGCGAAGGAGTGCAAGAATGTGAGTTTTGCTACGAAGCCATGTAATCAACTCCTGTGCGAGGTCACCATATTGCCCATAGTCATCCTTGGCTTTGAAGAGATCCCCCACAATAAGGTTGAACTGTAAAATAGATGAAGCTAACTCGCATACTATTCTCGCAGCAATGACCTACCTGATGAGCTAGGCAGTCAGGTGTTACCAAGTGTGGAAATTTGGTGCGAAGGAGTCGCCGAGCCTTACGAGACTCTCCAGATGCATCAGTAGTACATGCAATAATGATCACTCCCCACTCGCTCTCAACTTGATTGATTGATTCAATAATTTGCTTCAGGAGTTCTTCGGCATTGCGCGAGTCACCAGATGCATCGTGAACACGGACAGCACGCAGCTTGTAAGACAAAGCAGTTAGTTTAAAGGTCATAAAAACATCCACAGCTTACCTTTCGTTTTACGGTCATCATGAAACCGAGCAAATGGTGGCTATTCTCACCAGTCCAGCCATCACATTGCAGTGTTCCGACTGCACCACAACATTCTTCTTTCGCAGTGGCTTTGATACCACGAAGGACTTGAGGCATGACACGTTTCGTAAGAACCTTCGCTGATGGTGCCTTCGCTCGAGGAATAAACCTATCACAAAGTCTCAACCACTCTGGATTTTCAACCCATCGCAGTGGCAATCCTGCACTCGCAGTTACCCGTGCTAACCCTGCTTCCCAATCTGCTTGATCAGCATCAGTCCAAGTTTGGCTGGTTGACCAGTGAGCTCCAATAAGTGGCGACGAGACAGATCCAGCAGTGACAGGCTGCGAAACAGAGCGATATGTACCTGAATTGGTCAGGCGCTGGCGCTTCGAGGGAAGCGAAAGGAGTGTGATATCAGAAATTGCAGGACTGGGTGCGCGAGAATCAAATGCCAGCGGGCTCGGCAAAGATAACAAGCCTGAAGAGCCACCAGCAATTGGAGACGGTGCCGAAAGACCTGGAATAAGGAGACCGAGAGCTGGTGAATACGAAGCTGAGGACGGTCCCGCAATCTGAGAAGAATTGTTGTGCAACTGAGGCATGGACAGTGTGGCGTGTACCGGCATGGGTTGCATCACTTGATTGAAGCGAGCAGATTTGTTGGGTGAGCCATGCGCTACAAGGTCACCTCGCGCACGTGACCGAACACTCTCGGTATGTAGCTCGCAGTCCCGGATATGCGTCATGAGTGTTTTTGGACGACTGACATGCCAAATCCGTTGCGGATCATGCTGGCCAGTAGCCCATACTACAATATAGTGTTAGAAATAAATAGATGGTACAATTTAAGCTTACCTGCTCCCTTAATCGCCTGCTCATCTCGTACATGATCCCGTGATCCAAACTGTACCTCGATTTCATCATGAGCACGTTCTGCTGCAACATAATGCTCGAGTTGTCTGGTGCAGATTACTTTAGCCTTCTGCTGCACCATTGATATTGGTTCTGAACTCTCGTAGCCAGGGTGTTCTGTAAATTCCGTCCACCACCAGCCACGATTAGTACTCCGAGTCTTCTTCTTGCCACTGGCCATAGGACGACAGTTGTGGATTGAATGGTGATGGACGAGAGCAAGAAAAAAGAGCAGGTGCTGTGTTTCGCACCATGAGCCACAACAAGCCATATAGGTAGGGGCATGAGGATTCCGCATGGATTATTACAAGCATTGATTACTATTACGCAGTTGAGTTTGCATTAATATATCATAGCTTGGATGCAAAACTCACCTTGATTGATAACACTACCAGATGCAGCGAGGAAGGTGAGGACATGTGAGACAATGCTCATACATAGCTAGACATGCATCTAGACGTGAGTAGTCGCGCGCTCGATGCTATTATCTATACCATTTAGATATGAATTGAAAAGTATCATTCAGTTTCTATATAAAGAATATACAAGGACTCATGGCACCCGACATGTTCACGATCGAGTGAACGTTGCCAACGGTCATCGACTTTCCCACACTTTGCGTTCAGTGAACGAACACTGCGGTCGCTGACCGGCAGAACACTGAATTGAATCGGCTCGTCCAAACTGAACGATCTCGGAGTTCATGACATGCATCGTTCCTGGAGCCGGTATGCACAGACAAATTATTTACTCATTGTGCGCGGCAGGCCCAACGCGGTGGAACTAGAGCGGCCAGTGATCCCATGTCTTGTCAATGTCTTGAATGGTTGATTTCGATCGAGAACTCGAAGCTTCCAAATTGCGATGATTTATGATTGTCTACCCGACTTGAATGTTGACGGCGCATGGTCTTTTCATGCCACAGACGGAGATGAGGATTGGTAGCATATGGTCCCAGCAGAACGTTGAAGACTTGGCCGAGGGTCTCCAAGGGAATGAATCCACGATTATTACGTTAGCCCAACGTTGACCTTTTTGTAACTGTCCAAAAACGGAAACACTAATTAGTATCAGCCCCATTACGGTTGGTATATAAGAACAAAAGAAGTTTAGTGGATGGACGGTCCACCACCATCAAGATTTGAGACGCTCGCTTTTTTCCACTTTCTCTTTCTCTCGTAACTTCGTCTTTCCTTTCTCTCGGTTTACCATACGCGTTGCACGCGGATTTGGCCCCCACATTCCTCCACATATACACCATTCATTTTCGTGACGATCCTTTTCAGTACCAACACGATGACTCTAAAGTTACTTGTGCTATCGTCTCTCGCTTTGCTAACAAACGCGCATATGGCCGCGTTCCACAAGGCAATGTATTGCTTCAATGTCAGTCTAACACTTCATGTCGCGTGATTCAACTCAGATCATGTTCTGTCTCTAGGGAACTGTGTCAGGCCAGGTCAATTATAACAACGATGACCCAGTCAGCCCTCTGTGGATGTTGACGAAGAGTGACTATTGGTTTCACCATTTCAATCAGGTGTGCTTCTATTATTTTTTTTTGGCCACGAGTTTACGCTTACATTTTTAGTGTGATGATTTCCCCCCTGCCCAAGGAGACTTCCTTGAACTGTGTGTTTTGCGTTCTGTTCTAATCGTTTAAATCTCACTGTCTGTTCCAGACCCGCCGGGAGTTCCTTTACCGTTGAAGTAGCCGCGAACCGCGGTGTGACGTCCCTTTCCTTTGATGGACAATTCGCAACCGAGTGGGGTGATGGTGGAAACCACCCCGAGGACTACTCCATTACAAATTTGGCGGGCGCTCCTCTTTCTTCTAGTGGTTGCATAGGTAATCCCAACAGTGAGTACAGATTAAGTGTGGTCGAACGGACACGCTGACGATGGATAGTGCATACACAGAACCAGTCTATGGCTGCTGGAACTGCATTCGCAATCTCTTACCAGGTCTGTTCCTGTCTGCTGCCTGATTGAACATAAAGCTTACCAATAGAGCAGTCTGATATCAGCCAGGTTACGATGGACAACCTCGCCGTGTTTACCGTCCGCTATAAGTGCGTTTCATTTCCGATGTTCCTGCGAATTCCCCTGACATTCATTAAAGCACCCCTTGGAAACGTGTCACAAGCTACGATGTTCCCAAGGACATGCCTGCTTGTCCCGCAGATGGGTGCACTTGTGCTGTAAGTCATTAATGGTTTCCCTCAACGAGTCTGACTTTTCATTCATTTCCAACAGTGGGTTTGGGTTCGTTGTCTTCCGGTTGCGTTACATTACCGTTAATCAATAACCTTTTCTAGATTCCGAATGGGTGCGGCGAGCCTAACATTTACATGCAGGGATTCAAGTGCATGGTCACCGGCGCCACCTCCACTACCCCTGTTGCCACCCCCAAGCCTCCCGTCTGGTGCGAGCAGGACCAGAGCACATGTACTCAGGGCGCCAAACAAATCCTGATCTGGAATCAGGCTGAGGGGAACAACATCGCAGTCAGCGGCGCTGACCTGAGCGGCAATCCTAAGAGCCCGGCGTACAATAGTAAATGCGGGTTCAAGGATGGTGAGGTTTCCATGCTTAGGTTGTCATTGGAAACGTTGTCTGATACCTCACCACAGGAGCACAGGACGACATCTTTGGTACATCGTCCTCTGCCGCCACGGCACCTGCAGCAATTGTTTCATCACCCTCGTCGACTGTGTCATCATCCTCATCATCAGCTGCTTCATCGCCCTCACCAGCTGTTGCATCACCCTCACCGGCTGTTTCATCATACTCATCAGCTATATCATCACCCTCACCAGCTGTTTCATCATCCTCGTCAGCTGTTGCATCACCCTCGTCAGCTGTTTCATCATCCTCGTCAGCTGTTTCATCATCCTCACCAGCTGGTTCATCGCCCATGTCCTCCTCCAGTGCCGCAACTCCCACGGCCCCATATCCAACGTGCAAGACTTCTACTAGCACAGTGACCATCACATCTACGGTTCAGCCACCCGCGGTTCCAACCACCCCTACGTCAAGTTATAGCACGACGACCTCAAAATCGGCCAACAATCTCGTGGCACCTACTTCATCGAGCGCATCGAATGCCACCCCGACCAATCCTGGGACCTGCCGTAAACGGATGGTTCACAAGCCCGTCCGTCGTCGGTTTCTTTTCAAGTAGTTGACCTACGCTGTTATCCTGTCGACCAGGGCTACATCACCTGACATCTCTTATTGTTGAGCGGGCTCGACTCTCTTTTTGTTAGCTCATCTGTAGATTGTGAGTTTCGCATTGAATCGATTTCGTTCTGCTGTTATCATATTGGTTACTGTTTATACCCCGCATGTTGTGATTGTTACCATGCTTGTCGTTACCATCTTGGCGTTGACGCTCATTGTATGAGGCTCAATGTATTTTACTGCATACATGTACTAGATAGATATCAGATACCACATGCTTATGTACTAGTTTTCCCCATACACCGGAAGACAGTGATTTGTTGTGATACTATACTATTGTTTTTCGACGACTTCCATTCTACTTGTTTTTCACAACTTGGTTCTCTCGGATCCTCCAATCGTGACTTTATTCACATCACTAGGCATCATGAGTGACTGTCTTTATGCAGCTTCCCGTCCGTAGATCGCGCGATACTTCTCAGCTGCATTTTATTTATTAATATCTCGGGAATGTCTGCCTATCTCGCGAATACCTAGTCACTTACAGCCACCGACGATACGCCTGGAATATCCTCTCAGATGGTTGAAGATACTATATGTGGGTTCTATCCTCGAGCTGCGAGCCCCAGGAATGTCCGGATTATGCAGTTTATGAGCAGGAGAGTCCAGATGAGTTTTTGAATCCAACAATGTTTGCTTTAGCCTGACAATGAAAGCTTCGACATACGGCCTACTTATTGTCCTCTTTCGTAGTGATACTGTTTCAATATGCAGCGAAGCAGTACGCCAGCAAGGCACTAGTGCTGTGTTGCACCTGGCAGCTACCACAATCCAGCCCCGCCCAATCCTTCGTGTGTTTTGAGCGTCTCCAGGCAGCCGTTGGTCTGAAGTCCGGCCCCGGGCCCCGGGCCTGTGGTGACTGGATATGACCTGTGACGGACCAACAGCCCACCACGACCTGCCCCGTCAGGCCATGGAGATGATCTCTACACAAATTTTGGGCGGAGTTCGTGGCTAGTGTTCGCAAAGTGATCACTGCTAACTTCCTCATATTCTCCTTTCCGTCAAAAAAGAGTAGCATGTGGGCTACACGTTACTCTTTTTTGACGGGAAGGATCATATTCTCCTCATGGAGAACCCCTCAACTGGGGCCATTTTATGATCATAAGCAATAACCACTCATCACATCTGATCACATGCAGACATCTTCCCATCGTTTCCTTCTCCCCCCTGGGCCTTGGCAGTTGGTGTAATTGATGTAAACTAATAGTTATTCCCGGTTGCCCCTTTAACCCGACATTTCTCCAACTGATACTTAAATGCGCACAGGTGATGTGTTCGACGGCGCTGCAATTCCTCACATTTCTCGCTTTGGGTTTCAAGCTGGCCTTGAACCGTTAAGATGTTGCGCTCAATTATCCTCACTTTCGCTGCCTTTGTATCACTTACTTCGGCAACCCCGCTGATCTATGATGGACGTGCCCCTTTCAACTATACTACTGAAGACCTGAACAGTTCCCTGGACCCCTACTTGTCGTAAGTATCGTCCCGTTTGCTACTTTTCCGTATCGATATCCGGGCTAACTTCACCTCAGAGTGGTGAAAGGCAGCATGAATGCCTCATACGTATGGTTTCATCTTGCTTGATGATTGGCTGTTAAACAACGGGTTCGCAGTATACTCAACTCCTTGGGCACGCGCTCAATGCTACCCCACTGTGGTCGCCCAATCTGTGGTCTCCTATAGAGCAGCCAATGACGATTTCAATTGATAATACTTCTATCTTCATCCCTGGGGGTAGCACGCCTCAAAACGGTTTCCGCCGGACGGAGCTCATTGCGCAAAAGGATGGGAATCACACCGCCTTGAACGCTATCGCTGATGTAGGAACCACCGTGTTCCATGTATCCATTCTGGAGGATTTGGACAAACCTTTGAATATGAGCCATGAGTACCAGATCGTCTGGATTGAGCCTAATGATGGAACCCACGTCTTCGAGATCCAGCTCGGTCAGTGTTACAAGATGCTAAAGTTGTTATATCTCCTTGACACTCTGATCTAGGTTCACCTTTCACCATCCCCACAGGCACCGTACCTGTCTCTGATGCTCGATTTCTGAAAGTTCGCAACCACGCGCTTGACCTTCTGTTTGAGACGCCTTTTACCTCCCACGACTGGCATAACTTCGCGGTTCAGATAGACTGGACGAATCTTACCCTTGGTGTCTTCTATTCCACTAATAGAGAGCCACTGGAGGCTGTCACTGGCCTTGTGGAGAATTCGAGCGCTTCACCCGGCGCAGCTGGCCAAGGCGATTATCATTTTGGTGTACTCAAGGTAAGTAACACACTATATTACTTGATAAACGGTCATCGAATTGCGATGTAGCTCCCGCTCGCGAATCCAAACGAAACGGCTGCGCAGCAGGGCGATGTTGTGCATTTTGGTATCCAGGAGGGTGATACCGAGGCGCTGACATATTCGGGTGTCTTCATTGAGAGTATCATTGGAGGCGTCAGTGCAGGATATGGGAAGACTATCGCTCCGATATCTTGACGGGCAACTGCCCGGTTGATGTTGCAGAGGTGAATCCATGGAGGTGGTTGGCTGGTATGACCGAATAATGGGATAGGGTCAAAGTGGCTTTTATGGTCGTCCGTGCCGGGTATTTCAGGGTATTCGAGGTTGAAAAAGCTGAAATAATTGAATGGGAGGTGTTGCGCATTGGAGCATCTTCGGCTCATGATTGTGAGGTACCCCTCGGGGCCAGACCGACTCCTTGCTCACTATCAACGTCTCTTTGGGCTCTTTGATCCCAACGAACTCCCAGCCAGATGAGATTATAGTCCCAGCATGTGCAGCAACTTTTCTCCTTCTCTGGTCCGAATGATACCGTTTGGTATCATCGCGAACACGACCGGTGTCAAAGTACAAAGACAGGTGCAAACTTGACATAGAGCCCGAATGAAGTCCGTCTGTTTCATCGGCACCTGGGTGTCCTTTCGTGGATGAATTGGTCTCACACAAAGGCATCGCTGTACCCTTTCGCAAAGATCGTGAATCTCGTGGAAGAGTTCCTGGATAAGGATCATCTGAAGACGATGGAGAAATCCCTGCGACTTCTAGCGACATTTGACCAGGAGGCACTGGACTCGAGCAAACAGGTACGTCCTCTCCTGCGACCTCTAGTGGTAAAACGAGGTCGAGTTATCAATATCCTATCACCGAGCTTTAAATGACCTGCAAAGTTGTGTGTGCATGCAGTAAAAAGGACAGGAAAATGAAGAATAAATTGACAGAGCGGCGTGCAAGTTCAACGTTCAACAGTTGTGGAAGCAACTTCTTCGGTTTGATGAGAATGTGGGCGAGCAATTGCGCTGTTAACATGAGGAGTGATGGCAAATAAGTGAAAAGATTCTAGAGGCATCATGATTTTCAAACACTGACTACATACGTTCGTGCCAGGCACAAAGTGCTCCACCCGCTGTTCTGGGATTTCGAGAAGCAAGCGTGCGCCGTGATGAATACGAAGGTCGTCTGACAGTGATCGATTGGATGGCATGTGGGGAGATGGTAAGGACGCTCCTTCGAAAACTTGCTTGAGTAAGTTCTCGCCTTTCTTTCGAGTTGCGTCGACTATATCTACATTCATAGCCAAGCGCAATGGGTCATGCCCTTCATCATGTCTCCGGAATCCGTATAACGAATTAAACGTACCATTTTCTTGTTGTCCCGCAGTAGTTGCATGATGAAGGTCGAGTCCTTGTAGCTCTCTTCTGAGAGTATCAAGCTCAGTAATCGCATCATCAAAGGCCTGCTTGGCAAGGTGGCAGGCATGGTCGGAGCTGTTCAGGGTCTCGTAGTAGAAGACGAAGAAGTTGAGTGCAAGATCAAGGCGGATGGGATGCATGGCGGTAGCTCCGTGACAGCAAATTCCGACGCATCCTTGTAGGCAGCCAAAGACTTTTCTGCACTGTCCTTGCGCTTGTCGCCGGTGGCAAACTCTGCAGGGTAAATCGCATCACCAGGGAGGGTATGAATGACCTGAATTCCGACTGGCTCTGGGAGATGTCAGGAACTTGCAGGCCACGATTAACCAATGTCGCAGGATTGTGGACTGGTAAGAGTGATACGGATGAAAATGAATAAAGCTGAACGTCGTTTGGAGGAAGGATAATATTTAGGGCTGGCTTGGGCCAGCAACTCGTCCTGACTGCCTGGGGGTGCGAGGCATGATGTGGTTAGCAGACAAGCTCACTGGATGCGAGACAGGCTCACGGAAGTGTAGACCACAGCAGATGATCATCCGGGCCTCATGGCAGGCCCCAAACACGCTGTAACACCGCACTGTACAAACTATTATGCACTCTCCGGGAGATACAGTACCGCTTCCATAGCTGTCAAAACGTCTCTAAGAAGATCGAAGTAGACATCATTCAGTAATGATCTCTACCACTGTATCTAATGCCCTGCGGGTGTTAGCCTAGAACACCAATTAAGACGACCATGCTCATCCGAGTTCCCTCGTCTTTCAGGTATGGAACGCCGTACATGCGAGCGACAATGTCGAATTGATTCATTGCTGCGGCTGTCATTTTGGGCAAACGTGGAGGTAATCAGGGGGGTTGACCAGGTTTGACCACTCAGCAAAATGCTGTTAGCACGTCAGGTATAGATTCCGCTGCATATCAATAGTACACCGAGTCACTGGTCGGAAGTCAACTGAGCCCAAGTCACTATCAAGGCCGAACCTTAAGCTGGGCCTGCAACCACGTCAAAATATGGAAATCCCTCGCCGCGCTTACGAGCCATAGCGTGAAAAGTGCCACAATGCCGCATGCGCTCCCAGTGGTCGCAAGTGTGACGATGGGCGTGGACGTGAAGACCTGGTAAGAGAACGCAATCATGAAATACACCATACTGGAGAAGAACAGGACTTCCGTGAGTCACGGAGGTCCCACAACAACAAAATACTCACCCCCACAGCAGCATAGCATACGGAAGACCGTGCACAGTCGCGAGAGCTTTAGTGCCATATACAGATCCTGTCACCCGCATGAGGAATATGACCTGCGAAGATTTTGTTTCAGCGATATTTGATCATTGGTGCACTGTTCTTTGCTCACCGCTGCATCGGCAGATTCCTGCCCATACCTCCGATTCTGTCTGGTGAGAAACAAGGACACGACCAACGATCCGACGATGCAAAACAAGGAAATGTACGTGCTGATGACCGCGACCGAACCCGCATTCTGGAGAGTAACGGAAGGCACAGCTAGGAAACTGACGTCCACTGCCACCATTACAGTTGACTGCAAGGATTCAGCAAAAATAGGAGTCAAACAATGAGGATCACTGTACGCACATACATCGTGATACCCGACCATTCACTACTTAGCTTGCTGTTAAAGTTCTTCCAGCGTGGAGAGTTGATGGTGCGGTCGACCCACACCCGTCGGAGTTCTTTCATGTGTGATCGCGGGGCATCGAACAGTGCAACATTGATGGCCCATGAAAGAGCCACTATAAATTTTGTCTTCTTCTCCTTGACGAAAACAGACTGGTCCGCATTTAAACGGGCTTCAGGGAGTCCGCAAAAATTGAAAAATTGAGCTCGCACTGGTCTGGAGGTTAGAGGCGATGTATTATGCAGCACGGAACTCACAGAAATAGCGCATAAACCTGGCTGCGAAACAATCATCTCCTAAAGGCAAAAGTATCAAAGTACAATGCTTACCTATGACACACATAGAATGGACGCTCTGGACGTTGTCTAGTGTCGAGAATCAGTGATGGTTCAGCCGCCTTAAATAAACCTTTCGCTTGCCTTGAAACCGGTCAATTAAATCCAGAATTTTCGACAATTCATCGCTGTCGAAGGGCGATAGCGACAAATCCGTCGTGATAGTCTCTACAAACTCCTTTCAGCGACCCATGGTGCACTAAAAAGGAAATCTCACCAGCGCTAGCATGCACAACGACTTCCTTGAGTTCCTTGAGCAACTGAGTGCCTGGCAGCTTGTCACTGGGATACAGCTCGCAATGTTGCCTGAAATCATATCAACCTTGAACTAATACTGCACGTTCTGTTCCATCACTCTGTCAGAAGAATTTCTTGACCAGACAATGAATACACACAACGACAGACTTGCCAGTACAGATGTTCGATAGCATACTCTGAAGATGTAAAACATCAAGAAAACGGTGATTTTCTCCTGCAAGAGGACGCACTGATATGGCTCCACTTCTCGACGCCCTGAACTCCATCAAAGATCCTTTCCGTAGGTATGTCATGAAGCCAGAAAAGCAGACGGTTGGGATGATCGACAAAATAGTATCTGCATACCAGAGACCCCATGTCCCTCACCCTTGTCGACTCCACCACGAGCTCGATATCACCACTGGGCAGCTGCAATCCACAGCTTGAAGTCAAAAGAGCGAGTAGCTCATTTATACACACGTCCATGCCAAGCCGACGTCTTCCGTCCCGCATGGACGAGTCGGTGTAGATACCCTATTACCTGTCATAAGCGAGCGATGGCACGTTGTAATAAGTGTCATACGCGAACAGTGTCCTGAAAGTAGAGTGCTCCTTCAGGGTGTACACGGGCACACCAGGTGCCACTGTCTTGTAGACTGCGCTCCATTATCAAGTACTGTTCGATCCAATGAAATGGCCAGACTTACTCCGAATAGTCTCTCTTTCGAGCAGGAATATTCTCAAGCTTGATTTCCTGCTTGCTGCGACCCTATTCAGTACATGAATTCATTCGGAATGCGAGAAGCCCACATTTTAGCACTGTTGTTGTATCGCTTCACCTGGGAGGGCGTGCTCGGCCTGAACTCCGACTTGCTCTGGGAGACGACTGGAGATTGCGGGCCATGACTCTTAGCTGATGTCGGAGGAGGGTGGACTGGCAATAGTGAATTGGTCGCGGATCCTGGTAGCAGTGGCGCCTGTAGCTGGGTGTTGCTTAGAGGAAGAATGGTGGGCTGGATTGAGCCAGCAAGTAGTTCTAGACGTCCGTCTCTTCGAGTGGGCAGGAACTGGCGCCTGGACGTGATACTACGAGAACATAGTTGCAGAAGGGTATGAAACAGACGATATACGAGTCGTAACGGGAAAGCAACATATCGAGCCGATGCTTTCAGAAACACTCTCAATTGGTTTGTGAGCCTCCCAATTTCATGCTGATGTGACATGGTGTTGGTACCGGACAAATGTAGACAACCTCAAGACATGAGGCAACATAGGTGCAGATAATTCGGATATTTGTACCTGAATCCTGCACATCTGAAGTGCAAAGGATGAGCCAGACTGGCTGAACCGCAGACCAAGATCATAGTGGATTTTATTCATGGACGAGGTTCACGATAGTAATCAAATTTTGGAGTAGAATGGAATCAATGAGTCGGTTTTTAGTCGAAATAAATAATTTAAAGGTTGCCTAAAATGGCAAGCACACTTAGCAAGCCGGAGCGTTTCGTCGACGCGAACGACGAGCTCGGGATATGCAATCAACAGTCCCTAGACGTGCGTCGACGCTGAATTCTGCAGTACCGTTATCTCTCACAGGTTATACGGCGGATCTTTATTCGGACTCGCGCGAGCACGGATACCAGGGACCAGTGAGAAATGTCCGCTTGCACCGTGCAACAACCAATGGTGGAGGGACGATAGCGAAGAGTGAAGATGGTTTAAGATGCGTTGTTGCAGGACGAGAATGTGAGCTACCTCTCAAAATATTTCGCGTAGAACGAAATTAGCGCGTTATTGACACTATCGTTAGCCCTGCGCATCTTGCGTCTGTCTGATCCAGAAGATGCCATTAATAATGACCACAAAGCCTCTGTTGGTCGTGGCGGGCATCGTATCGAAGCGTCGCGTAACATATGGGATGGGAGTGGCTTGAAGATTGATAGTGCAAGTACTGATGTTGCCTGGTGCCATGGCAGTAAGCAGCTGCCCATACTATGATGTTCAGCGTTTCATCCCCCCCTTCAAGGTTATAACAACAAGATTCTCACAAGCGCGCGAAATGGGGATCTCATCATGTGGGACC
Source organism: Suillus lakei (assembly GCA_016628065.1). Lineage (NCBI taxonomy): Eukaryota > Fungi > Basidiomycota > Agaricomycetes > Boletales > Suillaceae > Suillus > Suillus lakei. The sequence continues at coordinate 22,373 of JABBWA010000340.1, forward strand.
TCAACAGGGCTGGCAATGCCAAGTACGGTGCGTGTACTTGTCTCATATGAGATTCTACATCTCAAATACTGTTAGAAAGGAAGACGAAGTTTCATATTCGTTCGATTCACAAGTTATCCTGCTCCACTATAGTCCCGTACTACTGTGTTACAGGTTCTGCTGATGGCGATATGCGTGTCTGGGTGTGCACCTATCATGTCCTGGCCTCCTCAGTAGCTCACCTTTGTTGTAGGATCTTCGGGATATGTCCAAGTCCATCATGAAGATTCACCACCCAACCTCCGTTCGCTCTCTTGTCTTCTCACCCTGTCTATCCCATCCCCTACAAGCTGTCGTAGGTCTTGACAACGGATCAATCTATCGCTGGGATCTTCAAATGGGCCAGAGAGGTCAGCTCGACAGGTTACCTGTGGCCCATGCAGGTCCAATTCTTACATTGGACTGGTGCAGTACTCCGACTACCAACAATGTCGGTGATGTTATTGGTGCCGACAGGAGCTGGATAGTCAGCGGAGGTTTGGACCACACTGTCAAAGCACGTCGTTTTTTTTATACTTCACTATGCTACATTTACTTATGAGCATCAGGTCTGGGACCTCGCCACATCTGGCACGTCCGTTCACATTGCGCATCAGCCTACCTATACCCTACATCCGTCATTCCCTGTACGCCGAGTACTCTGGCGTCCTGAATTCCCCTCCGAGATCGCACTCGTGTCCAATGAGGACTTTGGCGGAGGGAGTGGCAATGAGCTATTAGCCAGCCCTCGACTACAGTCCGCAACTCCAGCATTCATTAATGCCTCCAGTTCCGTCACTAAAGACAAGGATCCCAAAGGTAACGGTGCAGATGCTGTAGAGATATGGGATGTAAGACGTGGCTGGATTGCTAAATGGACGGTTGAAGCAAGTGCGTCGGAGGGGGGAGTGACAGGTACGTTTCCAAGTCTCATTGAAGTAACCACCCGTGTTCACCACATCTGCAGATGCCATATTTCGCGACTCACATGCGCTTTGGGTCCAGCATGCATCTGGAACATTTGCTCAAGTTGACTTGCGTAGGTCTGCACGCCCTATTGATGCCGTTCCGCGCGTGGCGCTGGCTTGGAATGTCGGTGTCGATGGGGATACCGACGGAACATTGGCTTTTGTCTCAGACAGGAGAGCCAGATGGGAAGTGCCCTACGATGATATGTCCGTACCCTCCACTTTATGTCGCAGCTATTCCCTTAATTTAATCTTTCGTGATGTAGTCACCCTGATAAACGACACATTCTTCCTGAACGAAAGCTCAAACTCAAATGCCTTGGTGACAGGCCTCGCATGCCCGTTCTGCAGACTATGGGTACGTATGTACGCGCAGGGCTTCGAAATACGGAATCTGGAGGGCTATTTGAGCACCTGGCAAGAAAGTACCTTGTCGAGTCTGACGGGAGGAACAGGGCCGCCGTTTGCAAGGTAAACGCCGAGGTCAGTGCTCTTCCCGCATGTGGATGTTTATAAGTGAACAAATGTCCATAGGCATCTCTTCAAGCGGGAAGCGTGCACGCAGCACAAGTATGGCTGCTGCTTGCCTCTCTGCTTACTGATGTCGTTCCAGAGTCTATTAAACCTTCACCTCATTTGGAGAAGAACCATCACATTGTCGTACACCTCACGCACTCTAATTCAGCCCCTGCTGCCATCCCTACAGTTGGCACCAGATCTGGATCACATGCCTCAAGACCCACCTCGAAACCCGCCTCACACCGTGCTGCCTCGTCAGATTCTGTCTCTAAGATGATCCAACAGACACACCCCACTTCCACTTCCCCCGCTCAGTCACGCACTGCCAGTCAAACATACCCTCAACCTCACCCCCAAGATAAGCGCTCCACGTCGAAAAACAGCAGCGGAACCTCCGCATCGAGAGAACGTGCCGGGGAGCGAGACGCCCCTCCCACAACTAAACCACCTCCCAACTCACGAAACTTGACACCTGCGTCGTCTACATCCTCATCGCCTCGCCACATTCCCACTTCCCTTCCGCCAGCACCAGCACTCCCGCCTTCGACCATAATGACGCCTGCTACGATAACACCTCGCCGTCCATCAGTTCTTATTTCCACTGCGGCACAGGCACAAGGACATGCGCGGCGTCCGTCTGTGTATAATCGTGTGTCTGCAGCCCACAGTGAGAGCCCTAGCACACCTAGTATCAGTGCGAGCGACCGAAGCCTCCGTCACGTAGGCGAAGGCGCCCTGGATGACTCGGATTCGTCAGACGGCAGCGAGAACTGCGTAGTGGTGAGCGCCGATGCTCAGGACAGCCATAGTGAAAACGAGATAGATGTACCGCCTGATATCCCTCGACGACCCATAATGTCGAAGTCGAGGAGTCTTAGCATGGGCCACACAGGCCCAGCCCATCCCAGCCCACTCTCTAGACTCGCTGGGCAACGTTGGACGGAGGATGAGGATGATGGTGGCAAGGAGCATGGGGACGACGAGGCCAGTCCGTCGCCTGGATCGACTGATACTGATGGCGAAGGACATAGCGGCCGTGACTCGGAGTGCAGTACCAGACCACAGAAGGTCAAGGTAAAAGCAGCCTCTGTAACGAGGACACGTCCCAGAAAGAACTCGGCTGCCAAGCGACTGAAGAGTCGTACGCGAGGTGCCACCGTCGGTGTTCTTGCTGCATCATTACCATCTCCTGTGCAGCCAGCATCCGAAAGTCCTCACTTGGTGAAGCAGGCGAGCCACAGTAGCATTCGTACAGTTACCGCCGGATCTGTCCGCGAACAGGAGCAAAATACTGGGCTCATACATCACGATGAGGATGCCTCGCAGGCGGACGCAGAGTCGGATGATTACCAAGCCTGGCGTGATATGACTGAATCTCGACGTCGCGCTGTGATGGATGAAGAAGCTCAGCTCCGCGAGGCAGCATGGCACGCACTTAGGGAGGCGGTTGAAGAATTTGCAGAAGCAGTAAGGGATCAATTAACGTGGTCTCGTATATTATCTGATACAATACGGATCAGGGTGATGTTCAGATGTGCGCTATGCTGGCGCTCATTGCAGCGAAGGAACTGCAGATCAGTCGGAGGAGAGGTTTGCAATTCTTAGAGGCATATATTGGTAAGCTTTAGTGTTTGCCTGTCATGAACGCTTGAACTAACTCCCGTAAGAACTGCTCACTCGCCTACGACTGCACACATGTGCTGCTTACTTGCGTAAATGCAGCGATTTTGAGGATGTTTCAAATATCACTAAGGTGTGTCCTATTCCACTGATGGTGCGAAACGTGATTGAGAATGTGTTTTAGCTTGAAACCATTATTCATACTGCCTGTGGACGTTGTCGAAAACCTATTCTTCTTTCACGCGCTCGAACAGTGACTGGAGCTCACGCATTATGTACGACATGCAAGAGTGCGGTCGTGAAGTGTTCGATATGGTCAGTCAAACACTCTATATCACTCTGCACGCTGAGAACTCATTGTCATTAGTCGTCTTCCCGTCCGCACGCTCCTTTTCCAATGTTCTGTTTGCACGCATGGCGGGCACCAAGAGTGCTATAGGCGATATCACATGGAGCGCCCGATGGTCGATATCCCAACCTCTTTATCGGCGCGAGGGCGTGCGCTGATCAGAGAACGAGATGATGATGGAGAGGAGGGAGAGGAGGTCACCAGCTCTGAGGGCCGGGGGGAGAGGACACTGGCGGGCCATCCGTGTGCAGCCGGATGCGGACATTATTGTTGGGCAGCTGTGGGCGGGCACCCAGGCGCAGAAGAAGCTTCATGACCAGTTCTAGGAATTGGTTTGACTCTATGTCGGTGACACAACTTGTGGTATGCACAGGATACAGGTAGAAGAATACATTCTTGTGGCTCATGATCCTAAAAGTCCGATACATCTTATACCGTAGTTATCCACTGTAACAGGATACATTTGTTCTGTATAGTAATATATCATTCAAATGCAAGGCTCTCACCATGGTACATTGCTGTGATGCAACCCGACATCCTTTTCATGCCCAAATGTGCATTTTAAGAGTTATTTGTAAATGGGTTTGGTTAAGGATATGGTTTTGTTAGGGGTATGGCCTACTCAAACTCATGTGTGTGGGAGATGTAAGATGAAAATCACACATTACTGGTATAGAACATGTAAATATATGGTTGTTATTGATATACATGATGATATAAATGCTGGGTATTGTGTGCTTTGGCCTTCTGATCCAACCTGTAGTCACACCGGACAACACCAACACATGGACAAATGTATGTATTTGCTAGTGCATATACATGGAAACTGTCATATTCCGTGCACAAATCAGTGCTTCTATCAACCCTAACCCTATAATCAGTATTCAGTTCCTATCTAATCTGCCCCTATTCCAATCCCTTGAACCTCCAGAACCTCCTGTAAACCAGTACTGCCTCTGCTGGAACCAATGGACACTATACCACTCCCCTTTACCCCTCAATACCTCTGTACTCCGCCTCACCCATCTCCAGTTATTTGGTCCTATAGATCTATCTAATCTCCATCCACTCCAGCTCTATCTAATCTCCATACTCTGCCGGCCATACAGGTCTCCACCCATTGCATGCATCATCTGCCTCTGCAACCCCTATCTTGCAATCATTACCATTTCCAGCTCTCCCTTCATTATTCCATACTATGACACTCAGGCTGTGCCTCTGCTTCCAGTCCTCCTCGCTTTAGCCACCCACCCTGATTCACAAGTATCCACCCATTTCTAAATATAGGAAACCCCTATCCCTCCGGTTATCAGTTATGTATATTCTGTCTTATTCATCTGATCCATTCCCCATTCATATCCAAGTTCATTTTGATTGTTCCATTCCATCTAATTATCTAACTTTCCATATGTCACATACATAGCCTTTCCATTCCTCCATGTGCTCCGCTCCTAGCTCCAGTCTCATCCTTACTCATCCTGACATACTTACTTACAGTATATAAGCCCCCTGTAAACTTAGTAGATCCTTAGTTTGAATATTATTGTACCCTATGGATCCTATTTCCCTCTGTCACCTACTGGACTGAATCTCCATGTCCACTCCTACTCCAGAGTCTTAAGGATTACTCTCCTTATGACTTTCTCTCCATCTACCCATAGGGTGACCCATCTCCATCATACTGCCTATCCCGGACTCTGTGCCGGATAGGACTCTTGTTACCCACAGTCATTACCTCTGGTTGAATAATCTTAGTTACCCTCTCCAAGTTCCCAGACTTATGTCCCGGAAACTACATCTCCGCCTCTACCTCCTGGTAGTCTACCTTCATTACTCTTCTACTCCAGACCTTGTCTGGGAGTAGCCATACCTCTGTTCTACTCGAGGCTCTACCAATGGTAGTCTCAACTCCAGTTTCTCCTTCACTATCCCAACTCCGGACGTCTGCTGGACAAGTCCGCTATTCAACCCGGACTTGTTCTGGAACACCCTGGACTTCCATTCTAGTCCGTTCTGAAATCAAGGGCACGTACTTGGGCAAGGGGCACAGCACATGAGCTGAAGCCAAGCCCTTCTTGGTCCGTCCTACTCCTGTGCACCTTCAGCGTGCATGGTCGTAACAGAAACCCCAGATACAACATGTTCTCATGGCATAAATAAGACCTCTTTGTATAATATCACACAAGTAGATATACAATCTATGGATGCACACCCACATCAGCAAAACCCTAATTGGGTATGCAGGGATGTCCCCATATGGATAGCATTGTGTAATGCTGTGTAGCACTGTGCAGCACTGTGCAGTGCTGCCTATATGGGGACTTCAAATAAGTGTTTTGCTGATGCATACAACATGTTCTAAGGGCATGTACACAGACACCCAAACAATAGGGTATGTATAATCATAATCAACAACAATATTATATCATATACTAGTCACATGAGACTATATGATCATTGCAGACATCAATGATATTAATATCACATGATGCTACAGTAAGGGAAGGGCTAAGGGCTCAATATAATATGAGGGGTGGAGTCAAATTGATAGCGCATTCATAACTACAACAATGTCCACCAACACAACACCATATATCTCACCAATGCCTCCAAGAAGGAGTGCCAAAGCAACAGGGAAGAAGTGTGCAACAACCGGGGTACATTGTTACTATTTGAAAAGACATTAAGAAGCCAGAATACTCACCAAGCTATGAACTGATGCTGATCAGGATGAAGAAGGCTCAAATCTTCATCTTGATATGCACCCCATTGTTGCACAGGCTCCAAAGATCGATCCTGGAAAAGAGACGCAGAAGCTGGACTCACAGGTCAGCAAGTGTAAGGCCAGTGTTGCCTGGATAGACATTCTAGTGACCATTAACACCCTGTTAAGACCATACTCAAAAGGGAGGAGATGTCCAGAGGGCTTGGCTTCAGCTCGTGCACTGCACCCCTTACCTGAGTATGTGCCCTTTATTTCTAGGATGGAAATCCAATGCAAGTCCAGTTTACAAAGTAGAGGTAAGTCCGGCGGACGTCCGGTGACTTGTCAGGAACAAGGACTAAGACTACTACGGATGAAGTCTGGAGTAGAAACAAACGGAGATAGACTACCCTAAGGTAGAGCTGGAGTTGTAGTCTATAGGAATCAATCCTAAGACTTGGAGATGGACAAGTATAGGGACTTAGTCCGGAGAGACAGAGATGAGTAGAATCTAAGATGATATTCAAACTGAGGAAGTACAGAGTGTTACAGGGGTTTATATACTGTAGGTATCATGACGGAAGATCAGTCAGCGAAGTCTGAGGCTATGTATGAAGCATATGGAAAGCTTATTAGTAAGTTGGATGGATCATCCGAAATGAAGTCGGAAATGAAACAGAGGAACAGATCAACTAGTACTACAGATGAAATGCATAACCGGAAACCGGAGTCAGGAGAGAATCTATATGGAGATATACAAAAGGAGAAAGGGAATGGAGATGAAATGGAGATGAGATATGGAGATGGGATCGGAGGTAGAGGGTATGGAATGTGGAATATGACACACCCTCAAATTTGGGACCTACAATGATCATGCTGAAAACGAAGCTGAGACGGTCAAATTGATGGGTTCCTTCAAAGGTGGTATCATGCCTATGAAGGATTCATCTGCGATGCCAATCATCATCAATCTGAAGCGGATCAAACCAGGACTCGCGCTGGCTACCGATTTCACCAACCCTGAGGAGGTACCCCAGCTAGAGCTGAGTGATGGGAATGAGATTATCATCGCATCAGGGCAACATTGCTTGGCTGCCCTGAAGCACTATCATGGAGGGCTGAAGGACAAACTCACTGCATTGACGAAAAAACGTGCCAAGATCAAGGAGCTGAAGCACCCGTCCCAAGAGCATATTGAAAGCTACAACACAATGTGGCTCAAAATGAGTGAGATCCTTGGACAGCTTGAGGGGATCAGGAAATGGGGCATTACTGTATACAATGAAGGTGTGTGTCACATACCTATATGACGTGTTGTGAGCATGTACAATATTGTTGTTGGCGTAAGCCTTGACAACATATTCCATTGGCATGTCAAAGGTCGTGCATGCTCACTACGTACGCCCACACAACATGTTGTTATGGCGTCCTATGCATATGAGTATGTGTATGTTATGACCATGCATGCCAAAGGTGCGCAGGAGTAGGATGGACCAAGAAGGGCTTGGCTTCAGCTCGTGTGCTGCGCCCCTTGCCCGAGTACGTGCCCTTGATTTCAGAACAGACTAGAACAGAAGTCCAGGGTGTTCCAGAACAAGTCCAGGTCAAATAGTGGACTTGTCCGGAGGACATCCGGAGTATGGTTAGTGAAGGAGAAACTGGAGTCGAGACTACCAATGATAGGGTCTCGAGTAGAACAGAGGTATAGGCTGAGAATGGAAGTGTGGCTACTCCCAGACAAAGTCTGGAGTAGAAGAGTAACAAGGGTAGACTACTGGGAGGTAGAGGCAGAGATGTAGTTTCCGGGATGTAAGTCTGGGAACTTTGGAGGGGGTAACTAAGAGTATTCGACCGGAGGAAATGACTGGGTAATGAAAGTCCTATCCGGCACGGACTCGTCTGAAATAGGTGGTGCGACGGAGGTAGGTCACCCTATGGGCAGACGAAGAGAAAGTCATAAAGAGATTAGTCCTTAAGACTACAGAGTAGGAGTGGACATGGAGATCCAGTCCAGGGGATGACAGAGGAGAATAGGACCCATAGGGTACAATAATATTCAAACTGAGGATCTACTAAGTGTTACAGGGGGCTTATATACTGTAAGTAAGTATGTCAGGATGAGTAAGGATGAGACTGGAGCTAGGAGTGGAGCACATGGAAGAGTGGAAAGGCTATGTATGTGACATATGGAAAGATAGATAATAGACGGAGCAGAACAATCAAAATGAACTCGGATATGAACGGGGATTGGGCTGACCTGATGGATCCATAGACATGTCGATGGTTCGAGGCATTACTGGACAACTGGCACAAGGTGCACCCAAAGTCTGACTGGTTGACCGTCATGCTCTCCAACATCAAGAAGGACCCATGATTCACCTCTTCAGATGATGGACAGGCATCGGTGGTTAGTATGATCTCGGTGATTGCAGCATATGTGTGTGAAACTAACATACGCACAGATCATGAACATCATCTGGACTCACAGAAATTCATTGGTCATGCGCCTCAACAATATGATGGTGCAGATTGATCACAGGCAGGAGAAGTGTCTGATCGACAAGAAGGCCATCGACAACACCTATGCCAACTTACCAGATGCCTAGCTGACTATCAGCGAAGCACTTATTGATTTGATCATTGCCAAGCGAAGCAAGAGTGCAAATGTCTGAAGCAGAGATTTGACGAACGAACCGCTCTTGGTTGCTGGTACACTGGCCCTCCATGTCACAGCCTGGGACTGGCTCAATCCTGGCCTCAAGAACAAGGCGAGGGACATAGAGGAGTGTGTCAAGGCTATCACACTTGAGCGCCTCTACATGATGAAGTATTGGCCAAAGATGTTGACTGATGTGTTGGTTGGGACGCTGCAAGGGCTGCTAGAAGCGGGACTTAGCAAATGCATGAGGCCCAAGGAAACAATCAATAATCATGGACAGCTGCAAATGGTGCAGGAGTTTGTGTTCTGGGATTCACTCACCCTGGATGACAAACATCCACCTCCAGAGGATGTCATTGCTGAGCTCAAGAACATGTCCGTCAACACGCAGCAGTGACAAGGAGAATGTCTCTCCCTCGAATCAATCGACCATGATGCCCTCACCAAACTTGTCAACTACATTGGCAATCTCGCATGTGTGCAAGCAAGCACAGATCCCAATAGTCTCATGTCTGTCGATGTTGCTGAACCTTTGCTAGCACTGGTCATGGTGCGTGTATTTTACGCCATCACAACATGTTTCATTGGGGACTATGACATCGTCAGTCAGTCATTGTGTCATACACACATGTACTCGACATGCACACGTGCTGTTGGCATACGCCGTAGCAACTTGTTCTATCCGCGTTGATCATTGTGACTTACTCTTTGCATTGTTGTTCTTATCACAGGGTTTGGCCTTGAATAGTGCTTGCTTGCATATCCATGCACTGGCAAAAGATCAGAAGCAACACTTTGATGTGTCCAAAGATGTCAATGATCTGCACATCAAGCTCCCTCCCTCAGCAAAGGATAAATTCATGGTCAGTCCACATCCCATTGCAGTAACTCCCTCTTGACATATGTTCTTGCACCATCACAACAGACTTATCCACCAGAGGATGTGGACAATGTCCCAGATGTGCCCACACCAGCTGTCAAAGGTGCTCGCAAAGGAGGTGCACGCACTTCTGTCCCAGTGACAGATATCCCTGTCCAGAGCCCGACGCCAGACACAGAACACAATGTCCAGCCCACCTTGTCCAATCCTGGAACACCCTGGCCTATCCCAAAACCTCGTCCTATTCCACGCAAGCAGCAGCATCAGCCTTCTCCTTTACCTCTATCTGAAGCTTTGCCAACCTCTGGTCATGATGACAGACCATCTCCCAGTGAGGCTATATCTTCCACTGTCGTTCCTGTTGATTCCCCAGACCGTGACATGAGTCTTGGTATGTACAATGCATGTCTCTCTCATCATCTCCTCATATGGCGTATCTAGACTCCACTACACCCTCCACTCCAGTTCAACACACAGTCAGAACTGTTCCATCAATGGGCAATACAACAGGTATCGTCTGTTCTTATTTAATCTTACTCACTGCAACACTCTTGACTGCTTGAACATCACATCAAATAGCTACTCTGATGCCTGATGTGCTTGGAACCCTTCCATCAGTGATCGACTCAAACATCAGTGGTTCGTTCATTGTATTGTCTGCTCTCATGTATTCTCCATGTCTAATTCCTCCCTCAGTTGACAACATGCATGACTTTGGCCCCTCAGACACAGACTGGTACAATGAAGATGATAGCCAGACGCCAGACCCAGGCACTCAACAATCTGACATTGACATGCCGGATATTGTCGACCCCCTTGATTACAGTCCACTGATACAACTGGTTGTCAAAACACAATCTCACTTCTCATCACTAGGTATGCCAACTCAACCTCTCTCTCAGCCTGTTGTATCGTCCCCTCCCATGCCTGGTCTGTACACTCCATCCTCTCCATAATTCCACTCGTCCATAACCTAACCTTCATATATACATAAGAACAATCCACCGTCATCCCGGATCCTTCTTCGTCCAAGCGTGCTTGTGCTACAACCAGTTTGTCCACTTCTCTCTCTCATAATATCTACTCCTTAATCTTCACCCTCCCCTCTTGTTCCATGTAGGTGCCTCATCTGCATCCTTGACTTCAGGCTGCGGCAGCCACACCAAGAAGAAACCCAGAACCAATGATACTCTCGCTCAACAGGAGGATGAGGAGGATGAGGAGGCCATCATTCAACCAAATATCTAACCCTCCTGCCACCACGTACCTCTAGTCTTGTTCAAGCACGATCTTTTTTATTGTTGATGTACCAATGTACCTGTACAATGTACCATCCATGCAGATATCAAGCCATCTTTTTGTGTTCCCAATTCGTCCTTCTCCTGTGAATTGCTTGATATCAGAATGGTCACTGTCCTAATGTCATCCACCTGCATCACACTTATCTCATACTACCCAAATCACTTTCCTCTCCCTCAAAGCATCACTACATACATCTACATCTTTTGCTCACTCGTCATCCGCAACTCACACATTCTCAACATATCATTCAATATACACTGTGAACCCACCCTCTCAGCCTCGCCCGCAACTCCACCCAACATCTATCATATGTTGTCCCTGCTTTCATCCATTGGTCAGCTCACTCACCGCTCGAATGCAATCTCAAACAACAAATACTTCATCATACCACATCTCCATCTCTCTTGCCTTTTCATCCACTTGTTCTTGTAATAGTAATACATTATATACTGTAGCACAGCAAAAAATGTCGTACATGAATCATTGTCATAACACGACCCAGTACTTTGAGTCATACATTAGGGCCCTTCTCCCCCCAGTATTTCGAGTCATACATTAGGGCCCTTCTCCCCTGAGCCATACATTATGGCCCTTTATCCATTTACCTCCCTTTTATCACACAGGCTCTCCCTAACTTCTTCAAAGATCGAAGACATAAGGCACATTAGATTACTCATCAAGGAACAGAATGTAGGAACAGAATGTAATACTACTCGTCATCACGCTGTAATGGAGGCCCTTCCAAAGATGGTGTTGGATCCTCGGCCTCGTTGTCGATTTCAGGGACCGGATCAAACTCGGAGATCACAGCAGATAGAGTACCACTCCAAAGCATCGAGAAACACGCTACCAGACCCTCCCAAACTGAGACTTGGCGCTCTGCATAAGCAATACTCCCCTCGCAGTCAGCATCCTTAGTAAATGACCATGCAATACTTCATTCATTCCACTGAGTCATTTCCCAGCGGAAAAATGCCAATACTCTTTGCATCTCCTCAATAAGCAAAGAGAACTCTTCGGACCAGCGGGACGCTCGTGCCCTGGCCTTACACCACTCAACATGTAAACCTGACAGTGTCATGATGAGACAAACTCCAAGGATTGTGCAACGAGCAACTTACAATCTTGAAGACCCGCATCATTATTCTGCAAAACACCCAGTGCCTTCCATATCCAGGGGATGTCACGTCTCCCTTCTGATTGGCCCGCTGCATCACCCATAGGTTGCATATCCGACATGTTCAACGGCCAAAATATGTCTCTGAAGCCTACCATACCTAGACGATCCCCAAGCTTATCAAGCACCACATGAGCGGCCTCATATTTGAGTTGGCTGGCGCATTTTTTTGCCTCTGTGAGGTCAAGAGCACTCCGCACACGGGTACTCGCTCGCTGACCACGGACATGCAGGGTCTTGAAGGTGTTAAGATGGGTGTGGAGGCAGACATTTTGACAAACGTCGTTTAAGGCATCATCGACCTGTGTGTACCGAAGCTGCCACTCAATTTGGCACAATGAGGGATCTCAGGGAGTTGTGGTGTCGAGCTGTGATGGAAGGAGAAGAACAAAATCCTCAGGCATTTCATGTTGGGGGCTGTCATCATGCTGGGTGCGAAGGCGAAGGGAAGCGATGGCAGGCATATACTCTTAAGGTTCGAGCGCGTCGGGGATGAGAACTAGAAAGTAAAACTTCAGCCTTTATTGAAAGAACTCATTAAGTATGGTATGTACCTAGAAAGTAAACTAGTAAATGATTAGTATCGTGTATATGATAAGTGAGAATGCTAAGTACTTACACTTCAGCCTTTATTGAAAGAACTGAAGTGTCTCGTTCTAACTACTTCGTCTTTTATACTACAAAATATTCTGATTGCTATGTACCGGTAAGTCTTTTAACCGTTGCTTGATAATGGGCTGACTACGACGAGTCGGCGTTCTGTCTTGTCCGCGATGACGCTCGTAACACGTGATATGAACAATGTTAGTCATTGTATCTTATCCTCGACGTCCAACATATACAATGTTTGAACTTGGATCCAGGCGTCGAGCTTGCGCTGCAGCGCGTTTGAGCGCGTTTGAATTTTGGCCTTCTGGTTGTCAGTAGGATTTTGGCTTGACGTTTTCCTGTCCGCACATAGGCGCCGCCTGTAATAAATTATTTAGCAACAAATGAAAACAAACGAGTTCCTGAGACATACTGCTGGTCTTCGAGCTCGAACCCATTTGCTATGAGCATGCTGGGTGAAATCTCAGCATGAAGGGACGAGTCGATTCCATCTTGCAAGTCACGTCTTTCACGTTCTGCGAATTCCAAGCGAACTGTAGCTTGAGTCATCGCTAGAACCATGGCAAACAGTTCATCAGTATAGAAGGGTAGAAACAAAGAAACCGATGCACGAACGACTTGACTTATCTACTGGATCTTCACGCGGAAGTCACATCCGCACACCTAACGGTTAAGCCTGCACGCCATCATTTTGGGTGGCACGCCATCGGAAGATGGTGACCCACACTCCCTGCCTTAGAATATTAGATGCGGCCCATCTAGAAGGAGTCACTCCTTTTCTCGTTCCAAAGGAAATAGAAATCCAGAGATACGTAGAATTGGCACCGAGTGCGGATAACGTCACTGCGACGGCATCAACTCCTGGTGCACCCCTACATGATGGTGTGCCCTTCACCAGCTCCGATCACACCCACCTCTACAATTGTCTATGTCATCCAAGACGGAAGAGGCCGCCTTGAAGACAATGGCGAACGTGCTCAACATTGCAGGAAAGGGTCCTCTAGTTCACTCAGCTTTGGCCTCTGCATTCGTTCCTGGTGCAGGCAACAGCGTTGTGGACATCCTGAATCACAGTTGCCGCTGGGGCAGTTTCCCAAAGCCTTGCAAAATCACTCAGTCTGACACTTGTATCTTTGGCCCGCTCCGACGCTCTCTTTGCCACAATGCGTCATTCTAATGCGCTGGCTGCAGCTGGACAAAGGCAAGAGGAAACGTGACAAGACCGAAGAAGAACGGCAGAGGAACGAGCCACGAGCCTTTAAACGGCCAGCTTTTGCATATGGTCATCTACAGAGCCAGATAACAGACGCAGTTCGCGTCGTGTCAGAAACGCTAGCTTCCCATCCACCTTCCAACAGCCTGCCAGATCCGTCGATCACACTGAACCTCGGGATGATAGCAGCGTACTATAATATCTCCTACATCACTGTGGAGGTATACACCCTGTTGCTGAAGGAGCGGACGAAACTCAAAGGTCTTCTGGAAGTTGTTGCCTCTTCTGTAGAGTTCGAGTTGATTCCTATCAGGCGTCACGATCTCCGCCGTATCTACAACTGTGTTCCCATCAAGCTCGATCGTGCAGACTTCGAAGCTCCTCACTTCAAGACCTTCCTTCTGCTTCAGGCTCATTTCTCTCGTGTTTATGATGCAGTTGCTCAGGGAATTTCGCTTTTCGGTATATTTTGCAAAACCTATCATCTTGCTCGTTGATGAGCTTTCACTTGTTTATTTGTCACTTGTTTTCTTTGCATTTACGATTACCTAAGTACGGTACGGTATCTTGGCCAATTTGATCATGAATCTGGATTTTGAATTTGAGTGGGAGAAGGGCTGTGGGTTCTGATAGTCGTGGCGCAGAACTTGCCTGGTACTGCCCGATTAGATCTGTTGCTATGGGGCTGGGTTAGCATGTCCAGACCCGAGGCATGGCCCTAAAGGAGCAAGAAGTTGGATGCTGAATGACACTGACAGTACTAGGGTGACCACGCTGCTTCTCCCAAATACATGAGCCACTCCCCTTTCACCCTCTCTGCCTCGTGTCCCAACCTTTGTCGACACCCAAGGCAATGAAATGTCCTTCAAAAGTAAAAGCGTCAAGCGTTTCAGCATTCGCGGTTTCCTCGCAGCGATCCTGCACCCATTCATGACATCCCCAACCGACGCCCCTGGAGTGTTCACGTTGGGCGATAGCTGCAATGACGTAGGAGATTGGCACACGCTGCTCTTGAACAACGAGCTTTCTTCGCAGTGCGAGCTCGAACACATGGTCTTTTGCAAAAGCACCACCAGCGTCCAACATGAATTCTTGCTCCTCCATTTCCGTCATCCAACGCAACACCACGCTGTCGCTATCCTGGTGTTGGACAGGACATCGCGCCCGGATTCCACAGAAAATCATAATGGCAATGGCTCGTCGAGATCGGTTGGCATTGGCCAATCAGCCGTAGTCTCCCCCTCGGTATCTACAACCCCCGCCCACGATTCCATCTTCACCACCCCCAACAACGGCTCTGCCATCGAATCATACCTCACTAAAAGATATGGCCAGCACAAGTACCTTTGTAACCTCGACTTTTCTGCTTCCGCTCGTCCTTCGGCGATGCAAGTATCCGTGCTGTTGTGCGTGCTCCGCAAGCATTCTCCAACTTATCATCTGTGGCAATACCAGTGTTACTGGTATGCTTACACTGTTTGGGAGGCGCTCAAGAGGCTTTTTCCTGGGTGCCGGGAGACAACGCTGAGCGAGGGGCGCTCTCGCTTTCGCGGGCAAGAGGTTAGGAAGGCGGAGAGTGTTGAGGCGGTGTGTGAGCTGTATCGCGCCGAGTGGGCGCATTTTGAGAATGCGGCGGAGGAGAGGAGGAGGGCGAAGGAGGAGGAGGTGCACCGGGTGAGTGTTCTTTTTTGGGATTGGTTGGGGTGTTTACTTATCTGTTTTTACAGTTGAGGATGGAAGGACGGGCTCAACGTCAACCAGAGGTTGACGAAGAGAGGAGGCAACGAGAGGAAGCGGAGAGGAAAGCAAACGAGGCAGAAAGGAGAGCAGACGAAGAGAGGAGGCAAAGGGAGGAAGAGAAGAGGAAGGCAGATGCAGAGAGGAGGCAAAGGGAGGAAGAGAAGAGGAAGGCAGATGCAGAGAGCAGGAGAGCAGACGAAGAGCGGAGGCAAAGGGAGAGGGAGTATGAGGCTGAGCTGAACCGAATGCGAGCAAGAATGGCCGAGCTCGAGCGCCATGCCGTGTGATACTGGTCTAACGATTGCTCTCATTTCCTCGTCATCAACATCCTCATCACTAATAGATCCAGTTGCAATGTACATTACTATTAGAACATATCAGAATTGAAATATTGACCTTCCTGTCTCAGACTCTCGATCGGCATGTAACTTTGACTCTGGACGAAAGTGTTTACCTTCCGCTTTCAAGTTAAAGGATACATCAAGGATGCATTGCAGCAATGCAGTTGCATTCGTGAACGCGCTGCCGATTGTAGAGCACGCGGCTAGACTTCACAGATCTGACTAGGAGAGAAACCAGTGCCACGATTTGTATCGTATTGGCCTGTACTACTATGTGGCCCGTCGGTCGTACTGACCAGTGATATCTTAGCAGTAAACAAAAGCACGCTTGAATGTTGAGCAGGAGCATCATCTCTCGGATAGTGCAAATTTCACATCGCGGCCGATCCTTTCATGTCGCCTCAAAGAATATTTTTTATTCTGTAATGCGATCATTTTTACAACGATTTACTAGTACATGAGCCCGACCAGTTGCTGAATGCACTCGATAGCCAGGATTTTCTTCGAGGTATAAACATTGGATGTATTCGACACGAGAGCTCCGAGCGATCAACTTGTGCCTAAGTGGATATGGCATATCAATGCAGCGACTGATGGGTGGACGTGGTCAATGGAAATGAGTTGATCTGCGAATCTGATGGGCAAGTGATACGTACTATTATGCAGTCAGAACCATCGACACTACCGCTAGCGACCCCGGTTTCACAGTTGTCGAGAAAACTGTGTGGTACTACGCCAATGGCGGGACGTGGTCTAACACAGACTCAATCGAGACGCTCGTCATGGGCGGCAGCGGCACATCTGGTGCGCTCCGCTTCAGAAATGGTGCCGGGGAG
Source organism: Suillus lakei (assembly GCA_016628065.1). Classification (NCBI taxonomy): domain Eukaryota; kingdom Fungi; phylum Basidiomycota; class Agaricomycetes; order Boletales; family Suillaceae; genus Suillus; species Suillus lakei. Next base: position 39,308 of record JABBWA010000340.1, read on the forward strand.
GAATTCCTCGTGACGCTAGGCATCCATAACTACAATGTATGGTGCGACGCCGTCACTGACCTCGCGCCTGGAGACACGGGCTTGAAGATCCACACCGAGTACTACACGGCTGGCCCTAGGAAGTCAAATTGGACTCAACTAGCCGAGGTCCGGAAGACGAGCGCAAAGGGAACTACAGTGGATGTTAAGTTCGTCACGCAGGGGGGGAAACAACTTAGTCGTCCACATTACTATTTCTTGAATCGGAGTCACACCAAAGGGGTTGTAAGACGGGGGTGTATGATTGGAATCGAATGTACTATGTCAAGGTGAAGTCGATATGAGTGATGTGATGGCGAACATATTTGACAAGAGCTCTGCAATTGAGAAGTACTCGGCATGAACTTTTTATAGTCAATGGAAAGGGACACTGTCAGACTCACATTGTCGAATTCAATCCGGTTTCGAATTACGTCGGTGCTCAGAACGATTCTAAACAGTGACAGTGTCGAGTATTTAGAACTAGTAGGACAGATCAAGATGGCAAAAACACAAAACGCAACACAGAATGTCAATATTTAATATCAACGAGTTATATCGCTGTCTTCATACAAGTCCATATCGTATTGGATCATAGTATCATCATACCGGGCTTCAAAAGATCCTCACTCCCCTGCAAACAAGCGCACGAGCATGTATGTCGTCGAACCGAGGAAGCGAACGACTAAAGAACGAAAGGTATCAGTAACAGCGATGATGTGGTGTCAGAAGCATCTACTTACATGCAAGTCCAGCAACTGAAAAGAGAATGAACGCCATGTACCCGTTCACAGCCGCACTTCCAGTCCCACTCGTTGCTGTTCTGTCGTTTCAAAAAAATGTTAGCGAGTGGTAACTGCGACCTCTTAAAATACTCACATTATAGAAGCAGCCAGAAGAGCCTGCAAACCAATCAGGTCAATAAAAATGCTTCCAATACGAACCTATTTGATGGCCACTCACGTTGCTCAAAGTCCAAACCAGCAATACGTTTGTCCGGAACGTTTTATAATAGTCTTCTTGCTGCGTTGTCGGATCGGGCTTAGAATCCGCCTTGGGTGGTTTCGAGGACAGAACATCGATAGCATCTTCATATGCTGCATTGATGTCTGTCTCAGCTGTGGGCACTGCTACCTCGACTTCATTCTTGTTGTCGCCCGTGCCCGCGCTGACGACACCGAGATCAGTGGAAACCTTATTGTCACCCTTCGTTCCCCATGAGACATCATGAACATTAGCAAACTGAAACTTTATGAGCGACCAGGAGCTGTGCGGAAGAAGAGGGACGTACTGCATATACGTTCAAGACCGCAATATACGACGGCGCCATCAAGAGATATTGGACGAAAGAAGTGATCATATGCCATGGCTCAAACTTCGACGATCATCAGTACATTACAAGCAAGACAAAAAGCAAATGATGACCCACGAAGATGAGCGAGGCGACGATATACAGCCCCAGCGTAGCCGCCAACGAGAGCACGACATCTGTAAAAATCGCATTCGAGAATAGATCACTAGCCTGTATCGCGCGTCCTTCAGTCTGCGCGACGCTCTCGATGGCCTTATAGGCAAGCAACAACGCCGAGACAGTCATATAAATCGTGATTACGCCAAACCCGATGAAGGCGAGAGTGTAGCCCCATTTTGAGCCTTGCGGCCGGTTGCCCATCGAGAGGAGGAAGCACATGATGAGTAACCCCAGATAGAGGTAGTTGAGAATGAGGTTAAGGATGTGGATTTGAGGAACGTATGACTCGAGCGCTTGGGAAAGAATGATGAAAGCAATGTAGTAGTTACCCTACCGTGTACGAGGATCATTATTGTGGTGTAGATAATGGTATGAAAGAGAGCTTACTAGGGAAAACCAGGAAAAAATGAGGTTGTACAGCTGATAAAACATCTCGATGTGGATCCAGAACTTGCGCATGAATGTGTGCGAGGAGCGATACAGGTAGTGGAAATGAACGGTAGAGTGGATGGCAGCAAAGAAAGAGCCGTTAAGCCAGCGACGTCTTTGAGAAATTAACTCAGGGACCTGTTGGAAAGGGTCAGCGTGCACCACACGAGAACTCGAACACTTGGATTCACCTGGTCCGGAACATCAGTCACGGCGTAGGCAGACTTGACATAGTGCAGAATCCACGATCCCCCACGTTTTGAGACCAACTCCCAGCATAATATCTGGACAAGCGTCAGCCAAGACATCATCTTATTCGACTTGACACCCACCCGATCCTCGGCAAGATACATATTCGCTGTGAAGATATCTGCACCTGCACCATGCATCTTCTCGCCCAAAAAGTACTTCTGCAGTGGGCCCTCCCCCGTCTGGTCATTCTGTAGAGCAATGTACCTGTATGCGCTAAACGCGCCAGGCAGCACGGTGATGTACCCGAACACACTCTCCAGCGGCTTATCCAGAATATTCGACATTTTATATTCGAAATTCTGCGCTGCGACGAGTGGGTTTAGGAGATATTGTCCGTACTTGCCCTTCAGGGCGACGATTTCGCCGCAAGCGCCGCCAACGTTCGAATTAATGTCGAAGGCTTTCCACAAGTGGTAGATTGAGGTGGGGCCGGGCATAGTACCAACGTCAAGGAGAACACATACATTAGGGTCCAGTAGTGGACCGAAGGCGTTGAAAAACCAGCGATGGGAGTTGATCTTCTTTTGGTTCTTCTCCTTGAGGCAGAAGATGATCTGTACGGGGACAACACCTTTCTCAGCGCCTTCGATTTTCATTGAAGGAGAGACCGATACTGTGACCGCGTTGAGATTAAATACAGATCAATAACGGCGAGACAAACTTTGCGTAGTATACTCGTATATGTGTGCTGTGACAGGTTTTCCATTGACGATATTCTTCTCTATCATCAACAACAGGACTATTTGCCGGAATTAAAACGTACCTTCGCAATGCCGTCTTGGTATGCCCCCATGGTAGCAATGACACTCAGCGTCCGGGAATTGATCTTCGACCGCCCATCACTAACAATGCAGACTACAACCTTCTTCCAACCCTCTTTCCCCCACGTTTTGCTCCGATCTCGTTTGCACAAATGAGCGATGTTCTTAATGACACCATGCATTGAACGACAGAATAGCTCCTCGTCTTCATTGTACATTGTCATGACAATGAAAAGCTCCGTTCTCCGTGGAGGATCGTAGTGCCCCTGCCGGAGGGTGAATCCAGATTTCTTGAAGTCGTTCGGGTCGCATGTGGCTGCGGAGTACCGCATGTGGGTAAACTCGCGTTCGTTGCGCAGCGCGCACATATCCAGCAGCTTTGTTGGTACTGCGGAGTCGAGCACAAAATTACCGTGGAAGAGTCTGTGCGCTGTGAGGATAAAGAACATTATATTAAGCAAGGAACACTCACTCTACCTTCTTGATGGTCTTGTACCGCCGGGGAACGCGCTGTGGTATGTGTCCGTAGCGAATGTTAGTTTCCGAGCGATCATCAGAAACAGCCTCCTGGTAACCTCCAGGCATGGGCGCTGCTGCATAGGGACCATTGTGTCGCAGGAGTGGCATATCGCCCAAATCATTATCCTCACGCTCTACCATCTCATAATCCAGACCGAACGACTGCGGACGTGTAGTAGGCTGTGAGTTGTCGAAAGGGCTATACCGGGCATGTGGTGTGAGGTAGTCTGTTGGTGGCTGCGGCGGAGGTTGTTGTTGTTGATACAAATCTTGTGATTGGGAGGGAGGAACTGGGGTCGAATGGTCTTGCGGGGTAAGGAATGGGTCCGGGAGGTGATACTGCTGGTTCGGATCGTAGGGTTGATGTTCAAATTGAGGATTGTAGTTATGTGGGTCATACGGATCATACGGTTGCTCTCCATAGGGGTTGGGTGTCTGGGACGGGTGAGCGTTGTACCCATCGTTGTAGTGTCCTCGCTGTGCCTCGTCAGCCTGTTCATCATAGACCAAACTTGTTAGGCGCCTTGAACAGCGATGATGGTAATAAACGCACCTCATGATACCTTGCCATCGCGTACAGATAAGTGGTCCCCTAAATGAGCGAGCAAATGAAAGTGCTTGAAGAAAGGGTTAGTACTTAGTCTATCCAAAAATCTATTCAATATAAACTTCCAAAAGTTCCACTGTGGAAGGCTGTTGGTGTGTGGCAGTGCTTTTCGCAGGCCCCTCTTCCCAGCCAAGCGCAGTGCGCAGCTTTCAAGCCACCTCTTGGGCCCTTGGCTGTTCTCTGGCAACAAAACTCGCATCCGGAGTTCTTTCAATGAAGAGAAAGTGCAAAGGAAGTGGCGTATAAAAATAACTTGCTTTTGGCTCACATTGATGTGGTCACTGGTTTACTATCGGTCAGTGTTTTTTCTAGCATTCACTCATATCTGATAGTTCGATGTTCAGAAGAGATACCGTACGAGCTGCAGGGCTATGTGCTGTTACAAGGCCAGCCCACCTGCTCCAAATCACAGTTGTGGCGCCTCGACAAGTTGTGACTTCGAATCTTATTACTTGATGCGCATTCAACTATCTGTACGACATCGTCAAATTATGTAAATTCGATTTACTTCCATCACAGCGGACGTAAGTGAAATTCGCTGCCTGGACAGAGCTCATTTTGAAAGCCCACTCTCAAAGGTGAATCAAATTCAGACATTCACGAACAAATATCTGGATTGGTCGCCCGTCGTTGTTACGTACAGACAGTCTCGCTTCCGAATCCTTCATAGAATCTCAAACACGATCTAGAGATGTACCCTTGCATATCCTTGAACATTCAAGGTTTCTCTAGATGGACTGCTACTGTTTGTCAGCATGCAGAATTGCAGTAACAGCCTAGATAAATCAAGCTCGTCGAGACAAGCCACTTCCTTTTCCAGAGACGGCATACTAACAGCTTCAAAAATGCGAAGGATGGAGAGAGTCATTCGCTACGCTCCTTTATTTCCCCTCGATATCTGCTTTTCTATTGCGGTGATCGTGACGTGGGGGATCAATACTTAATGCTTGTCATCTCTCAGATTGATTTGCTGCATCAAACGATTCAAGCATAAGTTGACAATACGAGACAATAGGGTCGCATTCTCGGTCGAGGCCCCATTGATTGACAATTTGAAGGGTCGTTCGCGACGCGCGTTGCGTGAGCGCCACAGCCGCGTCGTGGTCATGTGATAATCACGTGCGGTCAACGTTAGCAGTGGCATAGTAACATACGGACGACAGTACTTGTCAGTGAGTCTACAGTAACTTAATAAAGTACTCATACATCACCCGATTTTGACTCAGAACTCCCTTTCTCCCAAATCTCTATTACACCTTCTCCACTCTCACTCAACCCACCGATGATAATCAAGCCCCCTGTGGCAATGATCGCATTAACCTTGTTCACACCAGTTGTTGCCTTTGTCCACTTTGGAGATATATCCAACTTTCCATTCGCAGTTGGACCACCAATTTCGTGGACGGTGACTTTTCCCAACAATGTGGATGTGAAAAGTGTGCGAGGCCCGATGAATGCCCTAATAAAGTGTATGGTGTCTAGGTTCGCATGTCCAGATACATCAGTAATAAACACATACAGAGCAACAATAGGGCCATGCCCGACATTCGCCATGAAGGTTTCATCTTGCTTCAATCCTTCCCACTTCCGCCGTTTCTTTTTGGCAGATGTACCAGATGAGACTCCTGACATCTTCTCTCCGCCGGTGCCAATCCATACCCGCCCGTCAGCGGTTCCCGCAGCTAAGATGCCAGACGGTGACATGGCCGACGATAATATGAATGGTGGAGACATTGAAACACCTGAAGACGGAGGAGACGTCCCTGACATAGAAAATATCAAAAATGAGCGACAGCCGCATTCACCAAGAATGGAACTACCTAAATCGAATCGCGACAATACAGTCCTTTGGTGAAAATCGTAATGCAGCAGACTAGAGTCGTATCCACCGCTGACAAGCTCACTCGGACGATCGGGAATGAACTTTACCGTTCCACAAATCTACATCACTATGAGCGAGGCATGCACCTGAAAAACGAAAGATACAAACATTGTCATGACTCGTTTTCATGCGTGCTACTTGTTTCGTAGAAAGATCGACGACGCCGACTGTACCAGAGTCCAGACAAAATGCCAATTGACTGTTTTTTTGGTTGAGCGAGAGCTGGCTGGTCATGATCAGCCAGAAACATGAAGAATGATGCTACGCCCTCTACCTCATTCAGCACGTCATCATTGTCGGCACCGAGCTCCAATGTCAAGGTCGCGTCAGCCTTCGCAAGGATCATCTTTTCCGTGTCCATAGTAAAACGTAGAGCCTGTACAAGGTGAAACCACGGATTGTCAGACACATGCAGTATCTCAACTTGTCGAGACGTACATAACGATTGAATCCGACCCATATATCCCCGAGGCCACCTGCATTGTGCGACATGCATACAACAGACGATACTTCTCCCAAACCTCTGATAGCCTTCACGACCTTCAAAGTCTCTTGGTTATATACGCGCACAGATCCGTCATCTGTAGTATGTACAAATGAAGTTAACATGATCCATCAGCATGAGATCTGATGGAAGCCCATACCTGAGCCTGCAAAGAAATGATCTGATGGTCCTTTGGCCAGGCATGAGATCGGTGCAGGTGTTTTTAGAGTTTGTCGGCAAGTGTATGATGTCTCCTCCATGAGCGCGAGCTCCAAGCCGTCCGCATTGGGTCAGGAATCACCCTCTTAGAGATCTACCGGCACCGCCCAGGCAACCGGCTACTTAGACTCGTCCAGCAACTTTAGAGCAATAACGGAACTACCAATCACCTCGCTGACCACTCGATATATGGCGACCACTCCAGGAGCTCCAAGATCTATCAATGACCTGAAGGAACTACTTCGCTTTGATACCAAAGTTAAAGTTGCAGGTCGGTTCTGGTTGCAAAATGTGATAATCTGATATTTACGACAGTACTTATTTTTACCAAACAGGCATAGATGGTGCACCCCTGCCTTTTGACTGTTGAATAAGTTGATTGCTGATTTCCATCTCAAGTGGACGGAGTCCTCAGAGGAAAGTTCATGGTATGCTTCTTGCTGAGTCCGTCCTCGTCAATATTTGATTTGTCGCCCGCAGTCGAAAGACAAGTTTCTAGGCGCTGCTGCATCAGAAGGGTTTGGCTTTTGTAGCGTGATTTTGTACGTCTCGTTTCCACCTCCGATTCGCTTTCATGATTCAAGTTACTTTACAGTGGCTGGGACATGCATGATTCGGTCTACACTCGGGAACTGGCCATATCAAATAGACAGAACGGTTACCGCGACCTGATGGCTTCGATAGACCTATCGACATTTCGTCGCATACCTTGGGAAAACAACGTACCTTTTTTCCTTGTCTCATTCTTTGATCCGAAGACTTCAGCGCCCATTTGTGCGGATCCAAGAGGCGTTCTGCGCAAAGCTGTTGACAATGCTGCTGCTCATGGCATGGAATGCATTTCTGGTGTGGAATTTGAGGTGAGCGACCTCAGTCACTCATGCGATGTTCCGAATGGACTCACGAGGCTTTGCAGTACTTTAACTTCAAAGGTGTGTCTGTGAAAGTCCTCGTCTTTAGGATTCGATTCAATAGGTTTTATCTAGAGACCCCTGAGTCCGCGGCTCAAAAGCACTTCACTCAGCTGCAGCCATTAACCCCAGGAAGTAAGCAAAGTGGCCGTTTGCTGCGTACTCTCTGACAAGAGATCACTGCAGTGCATGGATACAGCTTACTGCGTACTCAGCTGAACCAAGAATATTTTCATGCGCTGTTCGATGAGAGTCTGAAATTTGGCATAGATATCGAAGGGCATCGTGCGATGATTTAATCACTAACAACGGTTAAAGCTGACTCCTGTATAGACACCGAAACGGGTCCAGGCGTCCTCGAGACTGCGCTCGCTTATACATCGGCTATGAGAATAGCGGATAATGCTATCCTGTACAAGTTCTTGGCGAAGAGTGTGGGACTGAAGCATGGAGTCCTCCCCAGTTTTATGGCGAAACCGTGGGGAAAGGTGAGTCGATTTCTAATGAACTTTGTTAGAATCTCATGGAAATTTTGTTTCAGTTACCAGGTTGCAGCGGGTATGCATTGCCATCTCATTTTTTTGTGTGCAAACCTCTTCTGACATCAGCTCAGACATGTACACGTATCACTTAAAGACGCAGAAGGCCGCAACACGTTCTCACTTTCAGATGTGGATCGTGATCGCGGACGAGCTAATGCAGCGTTCGAGGACACAAGATACCTAAGTCAAATTGGGGAATACTTTTTGGCCGGTGTATTGGATGGCCTTCCTGATGGTAGGATTCATGTTCGGTTAACATGTATATTAATGCTAAACTAATGATGTAGTGATGCCTATGGTGAGTAACCGACTCCGCTAATGTGATTCCTATCTAAAAATTTGGGAGCTTGTCCCAACGATCAATGGCTACAAACGTCTCGTTGGCGGTGAAGCCTTTTGGGCTCCTAACGCAGTTACATACGGGTACGATTCTCGTGCGGCTTCCATCCGCATAATCTCGCCACCGTCTGTTCCGCCATCCGCAACAAGGCTTGAAGTTCGTGTACCTGGTGCCGACATGAATCCCTACTTTGCCTTGAGTGCCATTTTCCAACTGGGCATGCGGGGCATTGCCAAACAACTCAAGCTCACGACGCCACCCATCTCCACTTACCAGAGCGACCCAGCCAGGAAGGAGGTGAACTAGCAAATGATCGTGCAGTATCGTATCACTAACTATTTGCGAATAGGTTGTTTTACTTCCTTGTTCGTTGGAGGATGCGACAAACGCTATGATGAGGCCTGACAGCATTGCGCGCGAAGTGTTTGGAGATGACTTGGTGGACCACTTCGGAGCAACGAGGGAGCATGAGGTGAGACTTTGGAATGCGGCAGTGACGAACTGGGAAGGTAGGCCGTGATAATCCATTGTTCATTTCGTGCATTGATCATGTCTTGCAGTCGAAAGATACCTTGAACTTGCATAAGAAATAACAAGACCTCTATGGGCGCATATGTACGACCTCTCTACTGTGCAAATTTAACTCCAATCACCGAGTTCATTGATTGTAAGGCCATGTGATATACATCGCGGATATTTGACCCGGCCCGTTGTACTCTGAGATAAGGTCAGGAATAATCTATCCAAGTGTGCTGCTCATCATCATTCGCCACGCTACTTGTCACCTTTTGGATCGAGTAAGCGTTTCGCGGAGACATATCGTCCCATCCACTTTCAGGCAGGTGAAACGTTCGAACGCTGCCATCAAGACTCTTGCATGACAGACGCGCCCACCGATGCAATGATGCGGCCTGACAACGTTGCACGCGAAGCGTTTGGAGATGACTTTGTGAACCACTTCGGAGCAACGCGGGAGACCTTGGAATGCAACAGTGACGAACTGGGAAGGTAGGAGATGGTAATGTATTCTTCACGCCATGTGTTGACCAGGCCTTGCAGAGTTACCTTGAATTTGCATAACAAATAACAAGACATAACAAGACCACTGTAGTGCATATACATGGTCCGTGTGCTGTGCAATCGACCACCAATGATCAAACCATGCATGTCCTTCATTGCGAATGGTATGAAACTACTATGTCAAGAAGTTAGGAACATCCTGTAGGTTTTATCAGTCAGACTTCAGTCTTGATTACGGTCAATGAAATATGACATTCATCGCAGATATCTGTTGTCGTCATCATCATCATCTGACGCCTATTTCACCACTGCGAAGACATCGTCCTGTCAACTGTCAGCCATTGATACGTTCCAACACCGCCATCAAGATACTATCATGACAGACACCCCCTATTATCAGCTCCAAATGCAGTATAATTATAACATACCTTAACCCTGACTTCACGTCAACTCCTTTCCAGAACGTCGACGGCTGCTTCCCTTCGCCTCATGAGGGGGCTTGGGCGTCTCGGCTTCAACCCGGAATGGTGCTTTCGTTGCGCCCTCATCTTCCTCGGTTCCTCGCCCACTGATATAAGAGCTGAAAGTACATGCGTCGCGCGCGAAGCCCTTCTTTTCCTCCCTCCAGAATGCAGACGGAGTATTCGACTGGTGCCGTCGCGGCAGCAAGGAGTCTGCAGACCTATACGGTGCGTCTCTTTCTTTTGGGTAGAATGTCCGTTGATGACCATAGAATATTAACGTCCCACCAGTACATCTATAGTACGTGCTATCTGAACCGCGCTTCTTCTTTGTCCTAACGCTACTCAGCTTCAGCGGCGACATTCTGGGTAGGCTTGTCCTGATGTGTTTCTGTCCGCTATTAAATCGGCTTGTCCAGGCCTATGATTATGTTTGTTCACTTCGCCAGGAGGTATTGCAACTTGTTCAGGATAGGCCTCTTTTTGATGTTTGATGATACATGTTATTTTAAGTTGACGTTCCTGCTTCAACCGCGCTGGACCAAGGTAAAAGGCCTCTATATTGTTACACGATATGTGCCTTTTCTTCTCTTCGCTGGGCATCTATACCGTGCGTTCACCTCCAGCACTCATCGCTCTGGTGATGAATTGATACGGCCGTGCTTCAGTGAACTTTATCCCCAACGAGAACCCCAATGTACGTGAACGCATGGTGATGGTGGACTTAATGATCGAACGACGACGCTTACGGCACGACTTCGCTAGAAATGCCTAACGTTGAACAATATTTGCTCATGTACGTACACGGCATACATGGATTTCTACGTCTTTGCTGAATGCTGCCTTTCCCTCTCACAGGTTTTACCCTAATATCAATCATTGGCTCCGAATGTACATCTCCTTCCCAAATATACTCGCGTTACTGATCTATTTCATCCAGGCTTTTTCATTCTCAGAACATATGCGCTCTGGAACAACAACAAATTTGTGCTCGCAGCCATGGTGGCTGCCTTTTTCGTGAGTGCCATCCCCCACCCATGCCAAGTTTTTGGTAGATGCCTTGGTTAGGTTGTCATAGTAGCATCCATCAGTGTCCTCTTTGCCGCTACTACCACTGCCCCATGTACGCGCTCTACCTCCCCTGGGTATTCTGCTACCGCTCAGACACCCTCTTCACTTTCATAGATGAGACCAGCCCGATCCCGGGCATCACAGGCTGCTACCAGTCATCAAATATGGTCGAGC
>JABBWA010000341.1:0-50214 GCA_016628065.1 Suillus lakei
GCGGCGACCGTCCCATCTATCCCAGAGTGGCTGACGACCACCGAGGGCGAGGTTCGTTGCGAGTTGCCCCCTATCTTCCCTGAAGACAATCCGGATCAGGAACTCCAACACGACCAGTTCCAGCTCGAACATCTCCCTGGCTTTATTAGCACTGCACAGTGCGATGCTGACGTCCTCAACGGTTTGGAGATCGATCGGAACGAAGTCGTCGAGATAACGAAGGCCATGCGGCGACAATTGGAGTCCCTCCCCATGCATTCTCACGGACGACCGCCGCCGCCAGTGACAGTACTCTCGCTGCGATGGAGCTTCTGGATGCTAGTATTGTCTCCATGTCGAAGCTGCGCTGCATGCAGGTGCGAGGCGTCGGCACTGACAATCCTCTTTTACCGTGGGAACTTCCTTCATGGACGATCACGCGGTGGGTCCCTTTTCAATTTTATGTCGTGCTCCTGTACTGATAGAATTGCTCAGGTATGAAGTTGACCGGTTCGGGATGATCGGCCAAGGGTCATTCTCTAGAGTTTACGATGGATCTTGGCGCAATAAAGCGGTCGCCATCAAGGTTCTCCACGACTTTACCCCAGCTTCGGACGTTTCGTCGAGAGGTCGAGCTATGGCGCAGACTCAGGCACCCTCAGGTCGTTCGTATGTTCGGGGCGAGCAGCGCTCATGGATCCAAGCCATGGTTCATCGTGAGCGAGCTCTACGAACGCGGAAGCGTCGTGGAGTGGTTACTGACCGCAGCGCGCGATAATCACGCCACGTCACACGAAGTGGACCAGTTCCGTTTCATCTCTCAGATCGCTGACGGGATGCAATACCTGCACAGCCAAGGGGTGGGTCCATGGCGATTTGAAGGTTGTGACCCATACGGTGCCCCGGCGCTTCGCTCATGTGTGTCATCGAACAGTGCGCGAATGTTTTCGTGAATATAGAAAACAACTGTGCCATCGCTGACTTCGGTCAGAGCGAACTGAAGGACGATGCCTACAGGCTAAGCGGGTGTCAACGACCAAGTATGTTGGCTCTTGAAGTGATGCCTTGTTTCTGACCACCTGATCGCAGAGGGGACGCCGAGATGGAAAGCACCAGAAATTTTGGAAGGTGCCGCAAGTCCGACAATGCTTGCGGACGTCTACGCTTTTGCTATCTGTTGCGTGGAGATCCTCAATATGGGCGGGATTCCTTATGGCACCCGAGACGACGAAGATGTAAAAAGGATCGTGCTCGGTACGTTCAAGGCGTCTCGTCCAACATTAAGAATCGCTCATGTGTCTCTAGAACACAATGCACGCCCCGAGGTGTTTGTTACCCGTCTTTCCACCACCATTCTCCCAGTCATCACCTGCTGCTGGGCGCGTGAGCCTCTTCATCGTTCGCCATTTTCCACGACGATGTTTTGGCTTCGAGGCTATCGGAAACTCTTAAATTCCTATAGCGCAGACTGCTTACCAGCTCCTGGCACGCCGAGTGGTCCCGCAAACTCACCGGTGGTCGGTTTCTCAAACTATCCCTCGCCTGGCCTTCGAGGCCTTGGTACACTGACTTCTGACGTCCATTCTTGGCTAGCACACACTCCATCCGTGTCCGATTATTACAACACGTCATCTGGATTTGGATCTGAGTTCGGACATTCAGAGCCTGACTCAGACGTTCAAGAGGTATCTATGTTCAGTGAGACATCAGATTTGAACGCTGTCGACGAGCTCGACACCCCCATCGACGGTCCCCTCCCCGAGACATTCACGAACACGTGGGCACTGGCCATGCAGAACGAGAGGCGCTACAGGCTTTTGGCCAAGGACACCCACGAGCATGAAGATTCGTGTAAGTCGTAGTTCTGTTCACCTTTATAATGCAATCATTTATGCTAACACTCATTGTTTGTTAGTCACGACGCCTCTTTGGTATCCATCACCTGTCGAGGTGGGTGCTGTGGGATATATCTCCAAACCTGATGGGGAGTTCATAACCCTCTGCAACGTCATTGAGATTGGAGGAAAGAAGAAGGCCGAGGGCGACGTGACAAAGTGCATGCCGTCCTTGCGGGAATATGGTAGCATCGGCATCCGGAAGACACGTGTTGGCGATAACAATTTGGGTATACTGCGCAAATTCAGACGTACCGTCAACCGTCACGAGTACGTTTTACTTGCTTATGGTTGTATGTTTTGTGCTGAACATTTGCAGCGGTGTGAACGTATCTCACAGGCGAACATTTCCCCTGCAAGCTGGTAAGAAGACAGCTGCGGTCTACACCGAGACGTTCGAGCGCCGGGGCTTCTCCCATGAGAGTCTTACTCCAGTTTCGCAGTGGTTTAAAGATAATGTCCACACGATCCTGCAAGAATACGCACCGAATCACCCTATCCAGAGAGAGGACGTCTTCCTTGGTACGTGCATCTCAACATCTACCTCCTTAGCTTAACCTTATTGCCGCCGTTTCGCAGTTACGGGCACTATAAATGCGCGCGACTACGCTCTCTTCGTTGCCGATCCCATCTCGTCAGGGGAGGTATACTTCAACGTTTTCTCTTCTCACAAAGCGGATCGTCCATGGGGCACTTTCACGGTCATGTGTGGTGGGGAAGAGTTCTTCCCCACGGGGGCCAACTTTACGAGCAAGGTATCGCGGTCCGACAAGATCTGGGATGCCATACTCCTCGCACGTCTTCGCTTCGCGCCTGATGCAGAGGAGCCGACCTTGAATTAGGAGGCATCATCCCTCCCCACCTTATCCAACGGATTGGCTACATACTTTCTTTCTGTTCCTTGTACTGTTAATACTGTTCCAGCGGACATATCACCGATTCGCGTGTATGTATGGATATATCATGTTGTTTTGTAACGAGCTTCGCACGCGTGTACCATATCAAAGCATTTTACCTAGTCAGATTGACGATAGTAGACGACGACACAATCCAATTGGCATGGATAATAACACGTTTCTCAAGGTGTGCAATATATCATGACCTCAGTACTACTGCCGCGTCGATGAAGCGCCCGCACCAATACTCAACCGGCCACTTTGCACAAAATATTACCCTTCAGGCCTCAGGTCGGAATGCCGTTCTCCTAGATCCATATCTAGCATCCTGTGCGATAGCCTAATCTGCCTTCAAGTTGCTGTAAGGGATCAATCCTGTGAACATCACGCGGCCCCCAAGCGCCTTCAGGAGTGAACTTAAGCTTGCCAAGACCCCATCTGAACAATCAAAACTTTGAGACACATAATTTCTGTATCGTATTTTAGGGCGGCTTCAAGGAACGCGCTGTATCTAATCATAGCTTACCCTTCCACCAACGGGAGCGCCTGCTTTAGTATTTAGAAATGCGTGATGCGTGGTCCCTGCACCGGGCATCTGCAGAACTCTCAGGGACCAGAGGAGTTATAGTACCTCCTGCAAAGGGTAATCAGCCTGGCGGTGGTAGATGCTCTCATAATTGGCGACCTACATAATATTAAGAAAAGCTGGCCGGCATTCCCGAAAGTTGGATAAACTTTTGATCATCAAGTTGTGCCCAGCATCTGGATCGCTTTAGAACATCAATCTATGGTCTTTAGCTCGTCATAACACACACCAGGGGTCCACAAGACCTGTGCTCTAAGGCTCTATCCCAGCCTCATCAAATATTACAACACAACACAAAATCAGTGCCTCGGAAAGAAGAGCAAACGCAGTAAGAAGCCTTAGAAGTAGAGCACAGTGGTCTGACTTTCCATATTGCAATATTATACGATCATCACAATACAGAGATATCATGAGCTCATGTTGGTACTTGAGTAAATACAAGCCATTGAAAGCCCATCTGGTTCCTATTGTCGAGTCAAGTTATGCACTGGCAGTGTGACGATGAGAGTGGCGAAGAAACTTCAACAGTTGAGGATACATTGAACGAATCAACTCGAATAGCATTCGCAGTCAGCCCTAACTTGGTCCCGGCAGATTTCAGTTGTGATGATGAGAGATGGGATAGGATGGAAAATTGAATGCATTGAATGGTGGTTAACGCTAGCGCTAACCTGCCAGGCTGCCAGTAACTTAGTTGGTGGGAGTTTGGTCCATATACAAACTTAGATTTGTCAATGATTATGTACGATTGTTACTATGTTAATACCATCACCGATATCGATACCGTTATACCTGGATCTTTATCATGGCACCCAGAATTAACGCTCGGGATAGGGAAGCTCTCAGGGTTCTGCCTCGGTTGATGCAGGTGCGTTCGAATCCTTTTAAGAGGCATGATAGCGCTGATTTCTCGGTTTTCTCGGTTCAACAGCGTAAAGTTGATGGGGCATTGCGTGGCTCAGTCGAAGACCTCCGAGACGTTGTTGGTAGTCTCAATCAACTCAAGGATGTCACACCACTTTTACTTCCCGTTTTTCACGCTCAATTAGAGGCATACCCCGTTCCAAACGAAATCAGTCCTGATGTTGTACCAGTGATCATGCTCGCCAAATGGTCCATGGGTGGCATTGTGCAAATCTGTCACAACCTCGGCAACAATATCAGTCTTGGAGAACGTATTGTCCACGACGCTGTGGCCTCAAAGTGGGAGATGCTCTTCCCATGGATGCAGTTCTTCAGCAACAACTTCCTCCCACCTTCGCAAAGACCTACTGTCCTTCCGCATGGCCTGTCTGTTAGCACTTACGAGGCACTTCGGATTACCATACATCCACTATCAACTTTGTGTCAATTCACAACAACTGGCAGGCAGTTGATGAGGACGAATCCCACTATTCAAGCATTTTTCTTTCGGGCTTGGGTCATCGTCGATGGGCTGAAGAGCAATGACGTCGCTGATCCGCTTCGAGAAGGCGACAAAAATCTCAGTGCACTGATACGGGCGAATATGTGCTCGCTCAGCGTTATTTGCATGGAAGACACCCCTGCATCTCTGCCAGTATCTATCATCGCCTCTGCTGCCGGCGGAACCTTTCCCATGGCCTCATTAGCCCTCCGATATATTCGTCGTATGACCAAAGAGGTGTCTAATATGCCAGAGCCTCGGTTACGAGCAAGAGAAAACGTCGACTTCTCGTCCATGACAGTATGTGCTACTGGCTTGGCTCAAGCCATCCTCTTCATGCAATCCTTGGGCGACCGAGAGGGCGGTTGTCAAGAACTGCTCCTCCAAATTGGCTCAATTCGTACTGTCCTAAGTGCTGTTACGACACTCTGGGAACGTCTCCTAACCCCTGCCTGGAATAGTTCGGACAATGAACCAGATATAGGGCTGGCCGCTCGACGCAGAGTGTTATACATAGCATATCGCTATATTGGCTATTCAATGAATTGCGCAAATGACTCTGCTTTGGTGATATCCCAGGCCCTTCAGCATGGTCTACTCGAATGTCTCTTGCGGACTGGGTCATCGCGAGCTGAACATGTTGACAATACCAAACGCTTTGATGATGACCATGACATTCAATTGCTCAAAGAGCTTCCCCGGTTCTTCGTATTCTCAAAAGTGCTACGGGTTCTTCACCCCGCCCTTCAGAGACTAGATCGGGTAGACCTTCAAGAACGAGCATCCCAAGACCCCGTATTATGGGAGGTATGGCAAGCCGTCGACTCCGCGGCCCGTACCTTCACCAATTTCCACGAGCTGCCTGAAGGAGCTCCTTTCTACCGATATCAGTGCTGTAGCCTGAAAGTGCGTTTGAGGACGGTCCGCTTCTCTTCGCCAACTGAAATCCTTAATTATTAGTGCTCTCTCGATTTCTCCGAAGATGATGTTGCGGCATATCGTTGTTCGGGGTGCATGCTGACACGTTACTGCTCAAAAAGTTGCCAGAAGGACGCTTGGGAATCCGGCCATCGTATTCACTGCCGCATGCTGCGTTCTGCTCTCGGTCAGATGCTTGTCCTACGCATTTATAAATTCTTATCTGATTATTTAACTTGAAGCCAATCAAGATGTACGCGAGATTCGCAAAAGCTTGCCCGTTATTGCAATGATCGAATCTTGGATATGCGAAGAACGCGTCAATGAAATCAGGGCGCTCGATAAAGATACGGTGAAAACCTCCGACGACGATCGCTCGATCGTAGAGGTGGACTTGTCCGTTTATCCCATCGAATTAAATATGTACTCCTTCCGGGAATATTTCCTTGTTTGCGGCTCTCACACCTTCGAACGAGAAGTTGCTGACTCGATCACAACCTCAGAAGAAAGCCCATACGATCTGGTTGCGGTCAAGGTCAGGCTTGGGAGGGAGTACTATTCTTTGTTAAGCCCAGCAACAATTTTGGGCGCCGCATTTGGGTGGACGTCGGGCATTCAGGGAGGACGATACATCCATGAGCATTCTCGGACGCCTGATCCATGAGATTGCATAAGAAGTCCAGTTTGGCGATACCGTCAACCGAGGTACAGCCACTTGGCACTTGCATTCTGGATCTCGAACGAGGCGCGTTACTGTTTGAACCTTGAAGGAGCATTTAAAGGTCCCAGAACGTAGGTAAGCCTTTGAAAGTGCTACATTCATGTATTGACTTTATTATCAAAGGAAAATCACATCGTTCACAGGACAACATGAAGCTCTAGAGGCCTTCAATATCATGGATACACGGCATCTAGGGCTGTGACGCATCAGGAGATGATCCCTTAGAAATAAACCTACACCTATTAAATGATTTACACCATAGCTCTGGCTAGCTGGGACGCAATAGACCTAATAAAGTTAGAAACGGAGAAATGGGCAAGTCAACATCGGTGCATACTTACCATTTCCATGCACCCAACAATGAACATAGGCATCTTTGCAAACTCCCACCTCTGACTTCACGATCAACAAAGTAAGGTCGATAACAACTGTCATATGCAGGTATATCTAATTTACATTCACTAAGCCCGATGTATGAATGATCACGCGGCAGTGGCAGCATAGTCCCGGGCCCAAACGATATTCCTGCTGCCCATTTCACATTGAATCTAAGTGAAATGTTGGATTATGTCCACTTTAACTCGTCAGGTTGAAGATCTTACCAGCATAGTCGAATTCTGTATTCGTCAGTCTGCTCGATTTGCCCCGGATCCAGAAGCATTGTCCGGGGATATAATTCTTTGAAACCTGTGGCGATCAATGTCCAATACGCGCAATGGTGACAGTACCAACATCATGGTACCGTCACCATGCGAAGGAGGGAAACACAGCTAGTTCTTTGACTTATATAGAATCTCATTGGATTGTACTGTTTCCATATTGATGTGTTCCGTTATGGTCCGCTGCCAAGGTCGACGGTGTGCCGGGCTTCCGCTCTTCCGGATTCTTGATTATCCACCGATGCTCGAAGTCATGTCGGAAAGTAGCACGCAAGTATTCAAATTCCAGCTGGCTAGCTAGTCCTTGACATATATTGGCTCTCCACACCCTAATTTTGAAAAAGGAAAAGAAACGCCTACGTGACGACCCTTCCAACAAGCAGCTTTTTCCCAGTCACATTGGGCGCATAAGTACACCTTTGGGAATAATTGTTTATGGGCTCCAAAACCCAGAAGTGCAACTTATGATCGTTAATACCCACTGCGGGTTGTGGACATTTTGATCTGGCCTCGGATTGCAGTACTAACTGTGCACACAAATCTCTTGATCCAGACTTCAAGCCCCACTGGAGCGGAAGTAGTTTGGAGACGGAATAACATTCTAGGAACACCGGTTGATAGTAGATGATAGTGGACGAGCGCGGATAAGCACGGATCCTAGAACAGCTCGCGCTGTGCCTGAAATGTCCGATTTCGAACAAAGCGCGTTCCGGAAGCTATATCGCATCATGCGCATGCTTCCATTTAGGGAGACCTCGTCCATCTAAAGAAAAAGAGAGGGAATATGAATGTGTGCCCCTGCAGTACCGACGCTCGAGCCATTCACGATATTGATCCACCTTGGATTTCAGTCGGCATCCTGAATGCTTCAGCAACAAGATCATGAGGTCTCCACGTGAGATGACAGTTGTATTTTCGGGGTGTTGATGGTCTAGTTGATATACACATGCTGGTGGGAGGCGCGTCACGAGTTACGATCATGCTACTTCTCGGTGTCTTTGTCTGATTTGATTGCTTCCTGGTGCTGCGAACTGGCATTGATAGCGCTGAGGTACGTGTCTAAAAGACAATAGTCAAGAAAGAGAGGCATTCAGGTAAACTCAAAACTTACTCCAAAACAAGCTGACAACGCTAACGACAACAAAACGAAGGTGGTGCGGAACGATAGCGAAATTGATGATCTGGGTGGGTATAAAGACGCCCCTAGATCTATTTGAGTGTACGATGCGTATGCAATACCGCGAATCTCACCAGTTACGGATTAAAGTTGGGGTATACGCCTGGGAAACATGTAAGGTGGCTACCAGCTTGCAAAGGAGAGTAGCTTACGGTACTAATGCGGTCCTGTGCGCCAGAAATACCTTTTCCCTCCATGATACTCATTGTGCCAAAAAAGAATCCGACAGCCACTAGAAGAAAGTGAAGAGAGTGAGAAAACGAGTAGATCCACGTGTAGTCAACAAACCAGGAGTCAGGATCGCCTGGTCTAACCAAACCTGCAAAAAGGCAATCATTCCCCATGAAATTCGAGGAGACAATACGTCACATACACGATATATCACAGCCTTCGTAGGACTGGAGAACTTAATGCGGTTGAGAAGTTGGTACCATTTTGTCAAGGCTGGACCAAAGAACGCTCCTGATAAAATTAGGTATGAATTAGACTTCAAGACTACATTCGGTTAATATCACCTCCATAAAAAGTGAGGCGTGCAGTGCGCATAAACTGTGCAAATGATTAAAACCAGTTCCTCCCGTAGTAGTATCAACGCTCACATCATGATTCTTGCCCTGACGCTCGATGACTTGCTGTGCGATCACATCACCTGCACCAAATAAAAAGGCAGCAGTGGCGGACTGTGCAAACATGGGTCTTCGAATGAGAGCGGCACTGAAATACTTGAGCAACCAAAACCAAAAATGGGGGATTTGATGAAAGCCACAGACTTGTATAATCGGAGAATTGAGGCCATTGCTGAGGAAATCGCTTGGTGTAATTGGAGTTTTGGAGAACTGCAACTCGAAGCTTGAAGGACCGAGTTGTGTATGGAGTCGCGGAAGCGCCGCCAAGCACTATTTATATTTATGTAAGATGTACGTAACTAGACGCGGACAGTAGAATCAACGCTCGAAGCGCTTGAGCCTGAATATTGAATATCCTATGAGATGGTTAAAACTATGCACTCAAGTCACAAGAGTCGATCTCGAGCTTTTATCTATGATGTGGAATTTAGAGATGAATTAGTGGTGTCTTTCTTGAACCATCTTAATTTTTGACAAACCACTTCGGCGAGCTATTGGCACAAAAACAAGGAGCGACTGTCCTCCTTTCAAGGTCTGACTAATACTACGGGAGACGACAAACCACCTTGTCCAGAAATATTAGCCATCAATAGGCACATCAATTCGGATCGGTATGATTAAATTTTTTTGAGTGGAGTAACATTCATCGCTGTGACCTTTTCTGATTTTTATTAGTTCTATACTCAGCCTCATGAATGAACGTTCATAAGTAGTCGGGTTGATGTCCAAAAGCTACTGAAACAGGTACTTGCAATGTCACATCTAGATCCTTCATACTGGAATGACATAACTTTAAAAACCTTTTCGCCCATTGCATTTTAAACACATCTGGCATTTCACTGCTTGCTTTATCTCTCGCTCAAATCATGAGCGCGCTACGTGTGTTTAGTAGTCTGTAGTATCATGTGTCAAAACGCAACGTACGAGAGGTAGCTCCTTCGTTTTTAAAGAGTGCAAGTCCAAGATGCGCTCCTGATCCGAAACCAACATCTTGTGTTGATTGAAGCATTTAGGCGGGCCAAGTACTGGTAGGGCTTCAGCATCTGCTGAGTGCGCACATGGGTATTTACAGTTGTCCACATGCAGTAGCCAAAAAAGTAGTGAAAGCCACACAAATTTTCCTGCAATCGTTCAATTGTCACAGGCTTGGTGACTGTTGCTGGAACGCGCACCACTTTGGTCCGCCAAGTGATGCTCTCTTGATATTTTCTATCTATTGAGTGGTCGAATGGCGGACAAAGGAGAACCATTTTTGTGTGTTCGCAAGCATATGTATTCTGCATCCCAAATTAGCATGGGTCCGAGGACTTCGCACGTACTCAACTTATACATACCCAGTGCCAGTGGATGTATACTGCTGCCGTTGCAAATTCAACCGGCAGTTTGGCACTTCGAGTATCCAGTCCGGACATCCTATATCAATCTGATACGGAAGTGACCGACAACCACGTGTAATAGACTTGAAGGCCAGATGAATTTATGAAGGGCTGCTCAAATCCAATGTATATCGGATGGTAAAACGCGACCAGCCATTTGGCCATAAGATATGCAAACGCTTGTGGGTGTGCGATGTCAGTGATGTGGACAGATGAGTTTGCGTAGCCATGCTGGCACGTCGAAGACGGTGTTGTCATGTTGAGCAGAATTCCATACCTTTGGTCTTCTGATGCCTCTTGCTGAGCGGCGCATCGGAGGACTTGTATGTTCACTGTGGGTGTGTGAATCTCCCCCAGAAAACTGAAATAACTTCAAACTTAAAACAGTCAGAGTCACCCAGGGCCAAGAGCTCTCGATCTAAAGATAGCGTGCGTTATCATTCCATAGCGAAGTTTTGCAGCACGAGCGTCCAAGCTCTCACCGAGTAAGCGAGAAAGCGACATAACTTCATGGCTCGAAAAGCCAAGGCTAGATAGACGGCAGCCTCCAAGTCTCTGTTATGAAGGATAATGGCTGCGATGAGAATGATTGCGAACTACACATAACTCCAGATGCAACCTTAAAATCCAGGCGACTCGTTATCGCCTGGGCTGACGCAAGTCCGTGGGGATTCTTCTGACCCAAACTTGGACAGGTAGATGCGGCAGATACCGATTGCTTCTTTGACTTTTTACCAACATCAAGACACCACTTAGCAGATGCAGAAACGCCGTACCTGCAGTGGCGCAATCATGATGTGTTCCTCATAGAGTCCCGAAACAGGCTGTTTGTCTCATGTAGATCACCGAGTCGCGACTATCATAGTCGGACCAATAGCCTGAGAAGGAAGATTGCCGTTCCTTCCATCAAAACAACTAACACAATCTGATCTGGACAGAGATGTCAGCGCTTGCACAGGCTGCAACGCCATACATCAGAAAACAGAGGGCAAAATTAAATTAAAAAATAACCAAAAACATATCCCGCGATTTTTTTCCAGTGTAGACTCTTCCTCGGAGCTCTGCGCGAGATAATCGGGAGTAGTTGGGTCGTGAGTGAGAAGTGAACAGTATGTACATCACTTGGATCAGTTCCTGGAAGCTACGGTCACCCGTTTTTGAATTCTATAGTAACAGGGTTTACTCCCTCACTCAGATTAGAACTTAATCTCGCTGTTCACTGCAGCGGAGTGTATGCGCGCAATTGGCACCGCGCTCCATACGTGAACGGGATATGCCAGCCCTAGTATAAAGGATTGAAGTAGATGTGCACACCTGACCTTGTCCCCCGCTCTCTGAAGGATCATAGCACCACAAGTCAGCACCAGTCGTCTAGTCATGTCTTCAAACTCTGTTACCGAAAAGGAGGGCTCAAAGGACAACTACTACGTCCAGACTGTCAACATGGATGCCCCAGCACCCCCTGCACCACAGATGCAGCCCTACCAGAGGACGTTCGGCAACCCCGTATGTCTTCCATGTTTTACCGATAATGTGTCGGCAGCATTTAATTGGCCTCCAGGCACCTTTGGGCATGCTGGCCTACGGTACCGTCTTCCTGTGCTCGTCAATATTGACGCTCGCCTCTAAGAGCGTTGGTGGTCAAGCTAACTTGGTCTTGGTTTTCGCCGCTTTGTGAGTTTTCATTATTCGCAAATGGTCCTGATTTTTACCTAGTCATTTCTAGCTACGGCGGCATCTCACAAACACTTGTGGGTATGTGGGAGATGTTCCTCGGGTATGGTTCTAGCCTCTGTATTGTAGAGCTATCGCTGAGATTTTTATATAGTAACACGTTCAGCGCAACAGTCTTTACTACCTACGGAGGTTTCAACTTCTCCTATGCTGCTCTCTACCTGCCTTCACTCGGTATCGCGTATGTTGTCTGCAAGCATTGATACATGTCCTCCCTCACATACATTTTAGGGCTGCATACACCGTTGATGGGGTTGTCGGACAGGAGTTCTACAATATAATCGGGATCTACCTCGCCATCTGGGACTTGATTACGTTCCTCTTCCTGTGAGTCTGAGGCAGTATATTATGCGGACACAGCTCTAATATTTTTGCAGTCTTGGCGCAATCCGCACAACCGCCCCCATCGTCGCAACGCTCGGATTCACTGTCTGCGCGCTCACTTGTCTTTCCGCAAATGCTTTCACCGGTGCGTTTTCACCCTTCTGGTTTTATGTTCTGTCTGACGCCCTATGCGCAGGCAACCCGCATTTGGCAACTGCAGGTGGTTGCCCTAGGTATCATCGCTTCCTTCGGTGCATACTACGGCGCCCTCTCGCTCTTCTGGACCCAACAGACCACCTTCTCGTTCATTCGCCTCCCTCCTCTCATTACAGCCCCTTCCAACGTCTAAGTACTGCACTATTAGTCGTCAACCGATCGCTCTTTCTCTTCTTTGATTTCAATTTTCAACTACCCTTCCAGTCTTGACGAAATGTTAGTGCTTTTGTATTAGATTCTACTTCTGGCAGATGAGGTTCAGCGGTAGAGAGTGGAGTAAGATACGACTATTTCCTATGTTTACCGCGGTGCCAGCTTCGGTTCCGGGTTGATGATAATAAATATTACAAATGGATATGATTGTTCATCTCTAACTAGGCTGTGAACGGTGGTATGGTTCCTTGATATTTCAGCAACAGACACAATTCTACTGGTCCCTGAGTGTTGAAGCTTCGTCAAGGCAAATATGCGGTGGGAAGGCCTATTTTCGATGACAATCACTATCCGATGTCATTTGAGAGGTCATGAACGTTTGCCTGAAACCACCTGAGACGCGACCACGACGTCCGGACGTGTCGTCACCGATAACACCGACTCGAGGGTTATCAATCATCAACGACATCTTAATATTGAGAGTATGACAGCTCCGTGCCAATAGGCTGAGACGTCAAGCATATCCCCGGTGCCAGATTTGCTCAATGCCAGGCTCGAAGTCTTATCTGGGGCCTCAACGAGCCTGAGCGGCCCCCCACAGGGAGAGAACAAGTCACAGGTGTGAATGCAGCAGCTATATTTGGCCATCAGATCTGCGCTAATGTAGGCTCAGGCACATTGATAAATACTGTGCCTGGATTGGATGTTTCAACTTGGGCTACCTACAGTGTTTCAGTGAACATCTAAGCAGAGAGGAAATGGGGATAAGTACTAGAGGCCGGGGTTAACGATCAGGGTGGTCAAAATACTTGGTCGACCGAATTGTAGACCTTTGAATTTACCTTCAATGAAGTCTTGTTCAATTAAATAGTGAATATATCTAATCTACAAGCCGTCAAGTGTGCTAGAGTATGCTCCGCCAAACTATCCGAATCAAGTTAGTCGTTCACGAAGCCAATCGAAAACATTTCTCGCAGCCCAAATCGGCCACAATGTGAGCAGGATGACAATCAACAAACCACATCCGACTACTCCTAGAAGTATGACAGACGTAGATTTAAACACCAGGAAGGAAAATGCGACGACGAAGTATACCATCCTGACTCGATGATACTCTGAGCATCAAGGGTAGTTGAACGAAGAGTACTCACCCCCACATAAGCAGTGCATACGGAAGACTGTGTAAAATCGCGAGCGCTCTGTCACCAAATATCGAATTTGTCATCCTGGTGAGAAATACGACCTGCACGATGATTGTTAATGCGAGCACGGTCCATGGTAGAAGCGTCTCATACAGCGTTGTTTGCAGACACGCTGCCATATTTGCGGTTTTGTCCGGCGAGTAAAATGGATACGACTAAGGATCCAACTACGCAGAATGTTGACAGATAAGCTGCGATAATGGCAACAGACTGCGAAGTTTGGGCGTTCACGCTGGGCACCGTGAGAAAGCTGAGGTCCACAGTTAGCATCACTGTTGACTGTAAACGGGTCGGTTTATAACAGTAGACAGTGAGTAAGATAGATGATATCGCACATATATTGTGATAGAAATCCATTCCCTGCTGAGTTTGTCGTTAAAATCTTTCCATCGGGGTGAACTTGTGCTTTTATCCACCCAGACTCTTTGGAGTTCCACCATCTGGGCATGGGGAGCACCGAAACACAGAAGCTCCACTATCCAGGATATCAAGGACTTCACCATGTGCTCATCATCCGTGAGATATATCGACTGGTCAGCTTCTAAACGTGCGCAAGATTGACCGCAAAAGTTGAAAAATTTGGCTCGGGCTATTCCTGAATGATCAGTATGCAAAAATACTGTTGCAACGACCAACCATACCGAAGTATTGCATAAATCGTGCTAAGACGAAAGAAGAATACGTGAGGCAAGGAAAATATGCAATTTTCAAGTGTCAAAGACACACCAATGACACATATGGAGTAGGGGCGACATTCACTTGAAGTGGTTTCTGTTTTGTGTTTAATCTGAGTGAGCTTAACTATATTGTGTACTTCTGCGCACCTTGGAGGTGATTGATTAACTCGAGTATTTTTGATAGCTCTTCCCCTCCGAAGGGTGACAATGACTTGTCAGACGTGATGACATCTAGGCGGAAATATGAGTAGGGTCAAATAAATGCAAATTGGAGATATTTGACCTGCACTAGCATGCACAATGATTTCTCTGAGTTCCATAAGGAGTCCGTTTTGTGATTCTATCTCTCTGTTGTTAGGATAGAGCTCACAATGCACCCTATTTCGACAGAATTGCTAGTTTGAACGACAACACTAATACAACATGAGTCAATCAGTGTATTGTCGCGAGATCATTACATGAAAGATTACTCACACAGTAATAACGTTTACCAGTACTGGAACCGAATGGCATAACCTGTAGTAGGAGGTCAATTCCGTGCCATCATGACATCGGGCAGATACTCGCGGATATGACTCTGATCCTTGACCCCTCTGACCCCATCAAAAAGATCTTCGGTCCCTAATTCATGAAGCCAGAAGAGGGTACGCTCGACACGGTCAGCAAAATAATAGCTGCAAACTCGTTCTCCAACATCCGGATCCATGCCGAGCTGCAGCGTCAGCTCAATATCACTCGTCAGCTCAACACCACTGCTCCTGGCAAGAGCGAGTAGATCATCTGCACAGTCGTTTAATTCGTTGAGGAATGCCTGCACTTGGACGTTGGTATCGGTGAAAATCCTCTAATACAATCGTTCTAGTGTTGTGAACCACGACGGGAAGATGAGCTGACCTTCACTGGATGATAGAAATATAAGGTGCCTTCGGGATGGACATGCGCTACCCAACCAGTACTAACAGGCAATTGGCGTCTCAATCACATAGCATTAGCTGATCATCCTTTACAAGAATACCTACTACTTACTTGGGGTACTGCCTCACGACAGGCTGGATGCTTTCTATTCCACTAGAAGACTTACTATATGGTGCATATTGCTCAACAAGCTGCCGCCACAAAAGGAGCACCAAGAATAACTTACATTTGCATACCCATCCCATATCTCTGAACAGTTGAAGCCACAAATGGAACTTTGCGGCGGCGAACTGTTATGGCTGGGGACGCATGTCGATGCGACTGCAATGGAAGGTTGATCGCTCCCGACAGTGCAGAGGAAGGCATAGTAGCAGGTGCCGAACTGCATGCAATATTACCTGTTGCAGAACTTTATATGAGTCATGGAAGGAGAATTTGGTCGACCACCGACAAATAACCTACCGGATATGTTGGCAAGACCTGTTGGAACACCTAGGAGACTGCTTGCAGCAACTCCCGCCGAAACATCTGACTGAGTGCTAAGACCACCAGCTGGTCGGGAAATACTTAGAATTGAACGTCTGGAGTTCCGGGAAAAGCAGGAATGTAGGATGTTCAACAGAACACTGAAAAGGCGCCGGAACAAGGTTAAAGAGATGGAGGAAAGTCCATTCGAGAGTGCCTTGAGACATTTCCACAGCGTGGCGAACCTGAGGAGGGCCCGAGAAGGGAGGTGAACCATATCTCCCTGGATCCTGCTATATGTCGATCGATGATATCACTACTGTGCTGAGGTGGTCAAGCTTATCCGTCGGAAGCAGATTGAATCTTATTGATACCTGCCTTAGCAAGCATACTTACTCGCTTCAAGTTGTTAATCGGAGCATACTATGAACTGCTATGAAAGTCAACTGACGTATTTGACTATAGCATCCCAGGAAGTGAGATCATGCAAGTGTCATTTGGATGGTTCAGCGTGTCTGCGTTTGACGGTTTTCAAGAAAATTTCGAACACGAAGAATCGAGTTAAGTCCAGGAAGTCACCAGCTCTCCTGAACTAGGTGACAGTCTCAGAATTTAAACTTGGTGCTTCAAGCTTCAAGCATTAAACTCAATCAAATACAGCTGGAGTGACAAGCTTTACCAGCAAGGCCCCAAAAACTACTTATACCCGACAACTCCAGTGTTTGTCAAGCGTCAAGCAAACGTTGTAGAGCGTTGTAGAAATTGTTAACAGAACGGGAATTATATAATGTTAGCAATAAGGTATCGATATATTGTACAAGTATAAACCACCTGAGACTCTTAGAATCAGGATAAACGACCTGCGGTACCCTCACACACAGTCACTGCTCGTTCTCCGAGCCGTGGTTGTCTCCGATTTAAGTACGGTACTACCGCTTCTTCCCCGCACGAAGCAAATTATAAATCATCACTCTCGTCACTTTCAAGTTATCCGGGTGAGGCTTTTGATCCCATAAAATAATAGTGCGCAACGCACCTTTTGAACATCAGATTTTGGAGTCTCATTGCGATGTTTCCCAAATGGCCAGGGTTTCGGTGGTGCAGGTCTTTGGGATTTTTTGTTTGTCTTGTCAGCTGTTTGAGTGGTCTCTGCTACGATCTTGTTAGACTTGGACTTGGATGCCTTGTTCATCTGGCCTTTCATGTAAGTCCTCATAAATCCGGTCGCCTAGGAAAGTCACTGACCGACATTGTGCGAAAATCTGGTGGTCCCATTGCAAGTTAGTATCAGTTAAGTGGAAGTCACGGTGGAAGTAGCGTATGGACTCGTGAGATTTTAATGGATCTCTTGGAATGCGCTGCGTACTGCAATTCACCAGTGCATCGATGCCATTCTTGGTGAGGCTATCCTTTGTAGTGCCTAGGGCTATGGATTTAACGACACTGCCAAACATGCGAAAGCAAATCACAGCAGTTGCTTTTACTTAAGTAAGTGACAGTCGCGTCTCCGTCTTAGATTGTACTTGAAGTTCTCCGACTGATCATTACGTGGCGATCGTCCTCCAAATGTTATTCCGTCGCACTGGCCGCAGTAAAGCCCATAACACAGAACGAGAGGTAAGTCCAAGTTTTGCGCGTGATGTACGCAGATCCCGCCGGGCGCTCATCTCCTTTCAGAGGATTGCTACAATGAGACAGCAACCTCAACGCAACAACTTCATCGCAGAGATTGGGACTCCAAGCGCAACTTCAGTATACCATGCTGGACCCCCACCAGAGAGAAGAAGGTGTCGTTGGCTCTCGTGGGGTTGCCGGAGTAAGCGCTCATACTTAGGTCGCCCAATGTTGCTCATAAACAGTCCATCAGGCGATAACTTCTACTAACTTAATCCTTTCAGGGTCAGCTCGTAATTTCGTCTGTCTCTTCTTGCATCGCGCATGCCACCAGATTCTCATCTTCGCATCGCGTGCTCGATGCATCTATGGATGGCAGAAATCTCCTGCGGCGCATAGATATCATGCCTCTCAGCCTCTGCAGCTTGACTACTAGGAGTGGTCCGTGGTTGTCATTTGTGCTTAAACCGTGGACTTTGGTCACGTTCTTCTCGTTGGTATCAGACGTACTGCAGAAAACAGATAATGGTAGAGTTCTTTGTTCAAACTGGACCTAAGAATAACCACACCGTAGCAGCTTCAGGTATAATCATTGCCCATCTGTCCGTCTTAGATGTACTCCCAATGTATACATACAGTACACACAAGACACGGAAGGAGGACTATCGCCCGTTCATTAGACGTAGCTGTACCCAATTACGAGTACAGAGCGACATTTCAAAAGCCGACCAGGGCATAAGTCTGCACGTAGGCCGCGAAAGTGCTCACTGGGGGGGCTGCAGGGTAAGTTCATCACCAGGTCGTCGGAGCTACAACCATTGCTCCGGCAGAGTTGATCATAGTGGTGAGTGAAGTGAATTTCATCGCTGAAACTTGATCGTGTTGTGCGAGTTTTGTGAGTCAAGAATTTGTACGTTGTTTTTATTGTAGGGGACAGCCAAAGCACTGGATGCTCGCTAATGAAACGGATGAGTCAGCTCATGCCCCGTGGCATAAATTTCTTCAAGGCCTTAAGAGTGGACAGGCACATTAATGATTGACTCGATTTTCCCATCTGCGTGATATTGAAACAAGCGCTCTTTGGCCGTGGAAGGTGAAGATACCCAACGATATCTCCGTATAGGAATGAAGCTACGCACGAAGGTCGGCCACGTGCAAATAGAGAAATAGAGACACAAACCTAGGCATCTGTAGGCCCGTTAGCGGCGGAGTTGAACAACTTCAAGGGTACAAGACCAGCGGAAAGCGTGTCGACTGTACAGTCTGTAGCTGGAATGGACTGTGTTGTCGGTTGCCGACGCAATATATCAGACCATTCTGAGACAGTTTTTCATGCCAGCTATACCTTTGGTGGTATCGGTGATTCTTTATTTCACGAGCTTCGGGTCAGGTTGTTTGGCTTAATGATATAATTGAGTATATTAACGAATAGATTAATAAGAATTTGCCGGGTAACAATAGTCGAACTTACCTTTGCGATACCTGAATTGGAAGACCGGTCAGGGTATGGTTTCTATGATGGGAGCTGTGAGTAGCGATTAGTGAAAGATCATGCAACAGCAACTAGCGGCAATCATTGCACACGGGGAACACAGAGTTGATATTACACATACCTTGGTTGTCTGAACTGGTAGGAGACCTTGTGCGCTGGAACTTGCAGCCGTGGAATCAGGTTCGGAGACTGTCGAGCACTTGGAGCAATGTCAGAACTTTTTTTTGAGGGCATTTATTATTATCTATTAAAATGAGTACCCATTTTGAGGCAGTAGTCAGCATGACAAATGCCACTAAAATGACCCGAAATGCCGTTGAAATGCAATTGAAATGCCCATAGAAATGTTTCTTTGACCATTAGACTTCATGTTTTCTCATGGTAGCGCGGGGCAGTCAGCATTTTAATGCCCCAAAAAGATTTCCGACACAGAACGGTCGATAACCTTGCCCAAGAACTTTGGAACCAATCCCGAGAGTCTTCTGCAATTCCTCAAAGGCGAGGGAGAGGACAGCTAGAACGATATCGTCAGAAACGACACGTAGTTGTAAAGTTTATACACCATTTTGAATGGCTGCCATCCTCTCCTCTGCCAACCGAGGGTCCAGTGAATGACTTTGTTTCAGCCACCCCAGTGTTTCTTCCGAGAAGCATTGTCTTCATTCATTTAGTAAGCACGACTGAGTGTAAGTCTGAAGAGGTCCCTAGATGCAAATTTCAAAAAGGACGAGGAAGGTGGTGGATGAATCGATGACCCACAGTGTCAGACTGCTACCGCATCATCAGCACAGAAGCTTCAAGTGACAACCGTGCATTTGGAAGCGCCACCGCGCTGCTCTGTTAGCTTGAAGGACCTGCGTCGTCGTACCATCGGGAGACTGCCAGTTCTGGCTGAGATCACGGTGCCCTATCAAGGGCAAGTTATTGATGCACCACCGGTCACTAGTCACTCACTGTGTCTGAGTTAGTAATTGTACTGATGTATGTATGACGATTGCAAGGTTCAGCATTCTGCAGAAACATACAGTTTCATGCAAGAAGTTTAACGTTGTAAATGATATCAGCAGTGCACGAAGTCCCATTTAATGCGTGACGAGCGCGCGCGTCTGGCTTTTCCACAACGTTATTGAGCTAAAGCTAAGTTGGGGTTATTTGTACATGTTCATGTTGGTGCTAATGTAGCATCAACCCATAGTGACTAAATTCATGCTTGCGATTATACTTATTGCATATATATGTCATTATACTTATGACAATATCTTCTTCTCACCGGTTCTCTGATGGTCCGCCCACCCGTCTTACTGTCGTTCCCGCAGGACGAGCGCCAGCACACAATTTATTGTCAGTATCCCTGTGCCAGCTGGTTACTTGCTCGATTAGTAGTCAACCCTTCTGTCACAATGCCCTCCGAGATGTCCTCAACCGTACCTGAAAGAGCAAGAGGTTGACGTGGCCGCTGGGTGACGAGCCACTACAGACATCTATCGCGCCAATCTGGAGTCAGCCCCTTGAGTCGAAAATCCGATCAATCAATCACATCAATCCACTCGCCAGCGAGAATTCCGAGTCTCGCTTCATTTACAAAGTAGTCTCGTATGCTTCACTTTTCAAGCGTGCTGGCCCCGAGTGTATAAGTAATTCCAAGAAACTTGGGAAGTACTCAGCTTCCTAGACACCTTTTCTAACCTTCGTAATATTGTTTTAGAATATAGGCTG
The DNA here is from genome assembly GCA_016628065.1 of Suillus lakei. Lineage (NCBI taxonomy): Eukaryota > Fungi > Basidiomycota > Agaricomycetes > Boletales > Suillaceae > Suillus > Suillus lakei. The sequence goes on from JABBWA010000341.1 coordinate 20,747, forward strand.
AGAAACAACTCACAATGGCACCCATCAGAGTCTCTTCTGCTGCCACCACCGACTTCGTCACCGTACCCCATACTCTCCACGACGTCATCGCTCAAGCTGCCGACCGGTATCCGTTACATGAGCTTGGTTTTATAACCTCCTCGGCACATGACTCCTCCATTCAGACGAAGACCTTCAGCTCGTTCAACCAATATGTTCGCAACCTTGCACGGGCCATGCTCGAGTGGGGCAAACCCAAAGGCTCAATTATCGTCGTGTACCTAACGGAACACGAAGATAACATGGTTGCTATCTGGGCGTGTCTGCTGGCTGGCTATCTACCCTGCTTGCAGCCCGCACTTAGTGCCCAACAGGCGCACAAGGAGGGCCATGTCGCGCACATCACAAACTTGTTTGGGTCTGCAACTTGGCTGACTAGCGAGTTTGGGGCTGAGCAGATAACCTCCATTCCTGGTCTGGAGGTTCACCTGCTCTCCGAATTAAAAACATCGGGGAAAATGTTTACCGTCCCAGTTGACTGGGTTGCATACCAGGCTAAGCCGGACGACGATGCCATCCTGTTCCTGACCTCGGGGTCAACTGGGTTCTCGAAGGCAGTCGTCCACACGCACCGTACCATCCTTGCTGCATGCCGTGCCCAGGGGCAAAACTACGGCCTGACTTCCGAATCTCAAGTCTTAAACTGTAAGGCGCATATAATCTAAACTTTCTTTTGAAATTGACCACGACATTCAGGGGTCGGATTTGATCACGTCGGGGGATCGTTGTTCCACATCACACCTTTGCTATATGGTGCTTCGCAACTCCACGTGCATGCATCTACTATCATTACTGGTCCTCTTCGGCTGCTCCGTCTGATCGACGAAAAGGTATGCCAACACTGAACCACAGAATGTGTCTCTTATCATTCTATTTTAGTCAATCGAACTGGCTTTCGCCCCGAACTTCATGCTCTCCAAGCTTACTCGTGATCTGGAGAAGCGCACCGACCTCTTTGGGTGCTTCGACCTGTCCTCTATCAAGCGGATCAACAGCGGAGGTGAAGCTATTGTTTCCAAGACCGCGCAAGCCTTTGTTACTTTGATGAAAAAGTTGAGCAAGAACCCCTCCGCCGTGTCCTTTGTGATCGCCCCGGGGTTTGGAATGACAGAAACTTGGTAAGGACACTTTAAGCATATTGATATCTCAGCTGATGAGCCTTTGTAGCGCCGGATGCATCTACAACTACCCTATAGATGTGCTCGCAACCGAGCCTACTCGCGAGTTTCTTGATCTCGGTCGTCCCATTAATAGTTGCGAGATGCGCATCGTGGACCCCGCAGACGCCACCACCCTGCGCCCCGACGGCGAGAGCGGCGAGCTTCAGATTCGCGGACCAATGGTCTTCGTACGCTACTACAACAACGCCGAGGCAACGTCCTCTAGCTTTATTGAGGGCGGCTGGTTCCGTACTGGCGATGTTGGCATCATTGAGAATGGCATCATGCACCTTGGCGGTCGTATAAAGGACACCATCATCGTCCATGGTGTCTCATATGGTATCCCTGAGCTCGAAACCAACCTCCAGACCGTTGAAGGGGTCACGCACTCGTTCCTCGCTGCTGCTCCTTACCGTGCTCCTGGTCAGGAGACCGAAGGGTTCATAATTTTCTACTCGCCAACTTTCGACCTTAATAGAGCAGATTCCTCCACCAGGCTCTTTGCCACGCACCGGGCCCTGCGAAATATCTGTGTGAAGATGATCACCCTGCCACCTCATTTCATTATTCCCATCCCTGTGAACCAGATGGAGAAGACAACTCTCGGAAAACTATCTCGTGCGCGTCTCATAAGCCAGTTCAAGCAAGGCCAGCTTGCGAAGCACATCGCCCGCTCTGAGGAGCTTCTCAGCGAGGCACGCAGCGTTTCCTTCGTCGCCCCGTCCACCGAGGCGGAAAAGGTGTTTGCTAAGATATATGCTGGCATCTTCAACCTTGCGGAAAGCGAGGTGTCGGCGAGCGACAACTTCTTCGAGATCGGCGGTACTTCTCTTGATGCTATCCGGTGAATATATCTGTTCCTGCTTTCAAACGACCTTCACTGACATGTAATCACCAGGCTCAAGCGCGAAGGAGAGGAATACTTCGGCCTGCCTGAAATTTCTGCCATCCAAATTCTGAAGCACCCCGTTCTCTCGAGCCTGGCTAACTATGTCGACTCCTTGCTCTCTAAGGGCACACAGACTGAGGAGTACGACCCCATCGTTCCCCTTTCAGTGACTGGAAATAAGACACCAATTTTCTTCGTTCACCCTGGTGTCGGAGAAATCCTCATTTTCGTCAATCTTGCCAAATACTTCCAGAATGAGCGTCCCTTCTACGCTTTCCGTGCTCGCGGCTTTGAGCCTGGCCATCCTTTCTTCACCTCCATGGACGAGATGTCTTCCTGCTATGCCGCAGCAGCCAAGAGGATTCAGCCGACGGGACCATACGCCGTCGCGGGCTACAGTTATGGCGGTGTTGTCGCATTTGAAGTTGCCAAGCGGCTTGAGGCCATGGGTGACGAAGTGAAGTTCTTCGCTCCCATCAACATTCCTCCTCATATCTCCGACCGCATGCGCCAACTTGATTGGGCGGCCGCCTTACTCAATTTGTCGGCCTTCCTGGGTTTTGTGTCGAGATTTGATGCTGAAGAACTGCATTCTTCCGTGAGCCTGCTCACGAGGCAGGAGCAGCTCGAGTTCGTATGGAAGCTGTCGCCTCCTGAACGTATCGCCGAGCTCCAGCTGACGGTCGAGAAGGTTGACAAATGGACGAATGTCGCCAAGTCTCTCATCAATTGCGGAGTAGACTACATCCCAACAGGTTCAGTTCGTAAGTCGTTTACTTTCTCACTTCAGAACTGCTTGCTCATATACCCACTCCTCAGCCTCAGTCGATGTTTTCTACACCACTGCCTTTGCCGGATCCAACGTTGAATGGCTGAACAATCAACTCAAGCCATGGACTGGCTGGAGCCGCGGCGAGGCATGGGATGACTTCAGCCGCAGCGAGGTATCATATATTCTGGTGCCTGGAGAACACACCACCCTCATGGACTTAGAGTACGTTCCGCATTTCCAAAAGACCTTTCGCAGTCGTCTGGAGGCTCGTGGACTGTAGACATTTTCGATTATATCTTATCCTGGTCGATGATTTATGTTCAACTACAAGTAATTGCCGCTGCGCGACTCGTTTTGTTTGATTGATAGGTGTAGCGCGCAATGACTAGAGTCCTGGCTTGTAGTCGGTAGTCCTGCATCACTCACCCCACCTATAGTCCCGACGTTCGACGGAACGAAGCCGTTCTGCCTGGACGACTTCTATAGGGTACCGAAGAATCAGATGCAAGATCACGAGCGAGGCCGAGCGTGGTTCAGCCGTTCTTGTATTCTTCACCGTCAGCTCCCACAAATACAACTACAGAGGGCAACTACACTAGCGAATTGCACAACAGTCTATCCTTGAACGCAAAGAGTCTAGTGTTATTTGCTTACTCAACCGACGAGCACTAGTGCTCATGGCGGACTTCACTGCCTGCGACTTGCCAGATAGACTCGACGATAACCAGTCTGGATTACGTCTTCGAGAAATAAGGGTGTTGATGTATGTAGTCCGACGGGTTGATGCGTGGCAGGCGAAGCGTGGAATTTTAAGAAAATCGCAGGCGCCGATCGCCTGTATTCCTGATCCTGATTCTCTGTCCACGGATTATGTGCGGACACGTCAAATGTTCTTCTTCTGCCACGTCTGCATGCCATGTTCAAGTCCAATATTGGGTTTTAATATTGGTGTCGTACCACCTCCGAAGGTCCCTATCTGCTTTGGACGACACAGTGCCTGCGATTTTGCGTGGCTTGATTGTCTCTCAGGGAATGAAATATCCGTTATCCCGGCTCACTGAGAGTCTCTTATCACGACTCACAGGATGACACGTCACACGTGGTACTTCGAGCTACGACAGGCCTGGAGAAGACATTCTACATGATCCTGCCTTTATTTCTCCCACCCCCCAACAACATCGTGAAGGTTGATCATCTTCCTTCAAGACTGTGAATTGAAATAAATGCTCCAAGGATGAGTCGTGTGTTGATATATGAGCTATGCTTACCGTTCTATCATGGAGTTTGTGAGATATGTCGCCCCCCATCTAACAGAGCAACTAGACCGTGATTCTGTCCCTATATAAATGACATGAGAAGTCGATATCAATGGGATCGAGCAGATACGTGGATCTGAAACACACCATGAACGATTGTTTGGTGAGGATTTGATTTCGTACCACTCAGGAACTTGACTGTAACACTCATTTGTGACAGGGAGACATTCAATATAGTTTCCCTGGAAGACTTTACCTAGGCTGTAAAGGGCGATAGTAAGTGATGGATTTTCTAAAGTCCCAGTAACGGACATACATATTTTAGTCCCTGAGTCTCAGAGAAGCTTTATCACAACAAATGCGCGGAGCCGGAAAGCATATCGGAGTCGAAAGACTCATATCACCGCACGGCAACCACCTGAAGAATCCTGAAGAATTCTGAAGTTAGATCTCGATGTTCGGGGCATCGTTACCAATACCACCGCCTCGAGGGTCATCGATCGATCGTTAATGAAATCTTGGCATTAAGTGGCGGGTGACGGTTCCGAGGCTGGGGCAAGCATATCCGGTGTACACGCCCCTGGTATCGTTTCGTGTTTGCTAAATGGGCTTAATATCAATGACATTTAATGTGTTCTCAACGAACCTTGGTGGCCCCCAACAGTGGGGAGAAATCGGCATGCTACATTTGGTCATCTACGCAGATCTGCGCCTAGTTAATGCCATGCTTCTTAGCGCTGTATATCATCAGTTCAAGTGATGAAGATACTTATGCTTTACCTGCCTTGCGTAGGGTTCATTCCACTACCCCCGGTTCTGCAAGAGCTGCCATGGATGCTCATGCCGTCGTCAAAGCACAGCATGATCATGTCTTCAATGATATTTCCACTTAACTGATGTACCATTCTCGGGGATGAAAGATATCAGAAGTGAAGAAACTATTCACGGCGGATGTAGCTGCCATCTGGGAGAAATATACAACTGATGCGACGAAGGACGGCAATCAACGTGGCATCGGAAGATAGCTGAGAGGCCGTCAGGGCGCACCATGATGGATGTGAAACAGAATCACCGATGCTACTAGGGCCTGCGAAGAATCCGAGTGCATTCAAGTTGGTAGCACGGTCATCTGATAGCCGGAAAATCGGATGTTTCATTGAGGTCACAACGCATACTACAGTAGACATGCTCATAATGCATATCGTAACAATACATAAATCTCATAATGCATGGACTTTTCAGGATCCCAAGATGTTCTTATGTAATTGTATATTAGGTGTGAGGCTGAGGCACGAGCGCCACGGAGCCGAGTCGGGGCCCGAAACAACGCGTCTTCGATGACGCCCAACCCTTTCCCCTGTCGTCCTCCTTCTTCCTCTCCTGCACGCAACGTGCGGAACACCTGCATTCATCCGTGTGCTTCCCCCCTCGGATTCCTGGTGTTTTCTCATTCTCTCTCTCGCATAATGCATGACCTCGAGTCAGCATGGCTTGTATGCATTATGAAGAGCGAAATTAATAGGGCGGGTCACTGCCTAGATGAATGGTTCTGCTTGTGCGGCATTGTTTCTTCGAACTATGTATAGAAGCTAGTGAGCAATTTCAACAGTATCATACACAAAAATGTCCCTAAACTTGAAGTGTACACCCCGCGATAAGCCCACACATACAACCGACCTATGAAACAGTGGAAAATCATCACAAAGGACACTCCTCGAACTTCGGCTCTTTTACCTGAATGTTCTTCTCGTCAACATTAGGGTAAACTCCATGAAATTGCCGTCGCAAGTGGTGAAGTCTCGAGATTGATTCTGATGACAACGACGATTCAGCGGCTGCATCAATCATACGGACAGATCTTCTCGACTCGTGCCAGCAACCCAAAGCCGGACGCACGCAACACGGCGACCCACAACTTATCATCACAACCATATTCCATGCTCAACTACGACGAGAAGAACTTAATGCTAGATAGACCCTGAGTCATCAACCCCTCCGCATCCATCTTTCCCAAATTTGTTTCCTTTAGTCTAAGTTGATATAAGACGCCCATCTGTAAGTTTATCTGTCCACCCTTGCAGGCCCAGACGCAGACACCAAACGTGAAAAGGCTTCTGGCTCAGTCATGATGTTGAGGTCCCTCCAATTCTTTGGCTCCCTGGCGCTGCTGCAGGCAGTTGCATCGCAGCAGATTTGGGACATCGTGAGTTGACATGTCCTTGCGCTGTTGTGTGGTGGATGACTCACATCTGTGTTCGCAGTGGCAAACGACATGGGATAAGAACATGCTATTCACTTATTTCCGGCCCACACCAGACCCCATCAACTTCGTTACTCCTGCGCTATCGGGAGCGCGGACATCGTCATCGATGATTCCTCGGTATACCAAACTGTGTATGGTTTAGGAGCATCACTGAGTAAATTTTGTGGTCGCTTCTCTGCACCACACCAAGGTTTACTGAAATCATCCCAGCCGATTCTTCTGCTGGGTTAATGAATAATTTGAAGGTACGACTTATATTCTGTTTGCTTTGGGTGGTCCGCTGATATTATTCAATAGGTACAGAACCCTAGAAGTTATTGGCACCTCATGGATTATCTATTTAATGGTGTGTTGCTTGCCTCCAGATCGGCGACGCACTGACACCTTCGTCATAAGCTACGGATGCTGCTAACTCAGCCGGGTTCTCCTATATCCGTGTCCCACTCGGGGCGACAGACTTTTCTGCAGATAGTAGGCAATTGTATCTCCTTCACAGTTGATGAAAGAACTGACGAACTGGGTCATAGCCTATAGCTATGATGATATCAGTGGAGACACTTCACTGAAAAACTTTAACATCAATGCTGCACCCTCTGACATTTTTTCGGTTCTTCAAGACATTCTATCTGTCAACCATATGACCAGATTCCACATCGTGCCTTGGTCGCCGGTATGCAGACTATTTAGTGTACCCATCAATCACTCAATGTCGTCAACTAGCCCGGTTGGATGAAGAGCGGGGGGACCATGCACGGAGGCTCACTAAATACTCAATACATTAATTCAAGTAAGCTATTTGAGTACACGTCCTACAGGCCTGTGTGGCTGACAATCATTGCAGTGGCAAACTACCTCTTGAAGAGCGTGCAGGCATTCTCAAACAAGGGGATTCCTATTTACGCAATCAGTATCCAGGTATGTCCATCAAGGTCGACTCATTCCCTGGTGTGACCGTCCCCCAGAATGAGCCGGAATACAGCGACTCCACATACCCGACTTGCAACATGCCGGCGGCAACTGAGGCACAGATCGGCCTGGCTTTGCGCACGCTGTTGAACAACTATGGATTTTCGGGTGTCAAGATCATTGGTTACGATCACAATTGGGTGGACGCTGCCAACTATCCGGTTCAACTGGTGCGCAATTCCCTGGGCTAATTTCTGCGCGATGCTCAGACGTTGGCAGATGCAACAAGCGGGAAGTGCCTTCGATGGGGTGTCTTTTCATTGTTATCAGGGTTCCGTCAGTGATCAGGCCTTGTTCACGTCTCAGTATCCGAACAAGGTATTTTATTTTGGAACTTTTGGCCAATTCTTCCCTCAGTGAATCATTTAGGAAGTATACATCACGGAGTGCTCGGGAGTCCTTGGCGCTGACTGGTGGAGTGATATCAAGGTATTTATCTACGAGCTAACTTGCGTCATACGATATGAACTAATCCCGTTACTAGTGGTACATGGACAATATGTATGTGATCAGTTCGCGAACTTGGCTATCTTATGACTTTGTATGGCACTTCCAAGCTTCATCGGCAGCATCTCATATGGCTCCTCCTCTGGACTGATGTGGAATCTCGCGCTCGACGGAGGCGGTCAGCCATTGCTTCCAGGCGCCGATAGCTGTCGTGATGGATGTCGTGGTGTAGTGCAAATCAACAATGATGGAACATGGAGCGTAAATCAAGAATTTTACACCATGGCTCAAGCTTCCAAAGCCCTTCTTCCTCGTGACGTCGGCGGTCCATGGGGCCAACAAATTGGAGTGAGTGTCGGTGGTTCGCTTGACTGGGCCCTTGTGGTCGGCGCCTACAAGACGGGCAGGGTTTCGTCGAGTGATTGGAACAGGTATAGCATTGTTGTTTTAAACTGGTAGGGATTTCTGGGATTCCAACTGCATGATAAAATGCTAATCCTTCGTCAGGGATGACAGTGCATCCACTACTTGGAATCCTCGGCCTGTCAAGGCCACTATCGAGTTTAGGGGTATGCAGGTGGGTAAACCTTCTAACTATTTGTGGACGAGTTCCCTAATCATCATCATAGGCTACGTACACGTTTCCCGTCGGTGTCACCACCCTTTGGTGGTACGCTCCCAATTAGTGTCTTGATTTGGGCGGCAGCTACGGCAGTGCTGGCTAAGCTAGCGGCAAATGGCGGGTGGCGCCGCCCAGGGCAGTTTTTGTTGCCATGCAGGCTTGATGCAGGCCCCAACTAGAAGCTTGACAAGGCGCACGAAATGTCGATAGCCAAGCTTCCTAGCCCCACTGAAGCTTCAATCCATCGAAAAATACGACATATGTGTAGTATCATCAAATTTATTTTCATAGTTATTTTCAGCCTATCAGATGACGGAAGCCATCCGATAAGTATTCGGAACCCTTCTATTCCTATTAGTATGCAAGGCGAGAGCGATTCAGATAGCTCTCTCCGCATATGAAGTACCAGAAAAATCTCCCAACGTGCGAACCTCGGTATATGCCAGGTTGGTGGACGTGGACTCCTCCAGGGAATCAGAGTGAATTTCTCTCTTGATGTGTAGGAAATTGATCCATACAAAGGCACTTTGGATCACTGCCTGACAGGCTGTGGGGACTTCTTAGAAGTACTAGTGTCAAGAATGTCGTTATTGTTTACGGTGACTGCGACAGTGACCTGTCTTTTTTCCGCTTGACTTTAGCGGAGATCACCAGGCCAGCCTGAGCATGTCTCCAATGGCGTTGCCTGTTGGTGTCATTCCCACATCCTGAAACGAAAAGGTACCAAATTCCAACCATGGCGTTATACCATAATACTTGACCGTTATCTGCAACCAACAGAGGCAAGCAGGCAGTGCAGTGATGATCAGTGACCAGTGACCAGTGACCTGTGCAACTGCAGGGGCCAAGAACCCAAAATCTCATTTCAGTAGTGGGCGTCTTGTACCTGGCCCTGCCATTAGACCATCGTATAAAGGCGCAATCCTGTGTAGGTAACGTCTGTACATTCCCTGAATCATACCCTTCCCCCGGAGCGTCTGACCATATATCTCACTCATTCAGCCGTTTTTATTTACCCGCTAGACCCACGCAAAAATTGTTATGTACAGTAATCATGAAGGCGTTGCCTCCCTCAGTATGGAGGTAAGTAAATCCATGGAGCTCTGATTTATAATTAAAACGTTCATACCTCTTCAGGATCAATTAATTTCCCTACGAGGGCAGATTAATGAAATCAAGGAGCACATTGACTTGCTCATGATGCAAAGCGCCATCATACGGGAGCGGAGATGCCTCCTTCAGCATCAAGAAGATATTAAACCGCTTGCGATAACGGAGCAACCGGATCTTCCGTGTCCGGAGACCAGCTCTGTTAATCTCCTTGACACGAAGAGTACTCGGGATTCCGTTGTCTTAGGTCCATCTTTGGCGTTGAAGGGCGCGGACGACTTTCTAGCGTCTCGCCCCCGCTCAGAATCAATAGCGGTATGTGATAACTTGTGGGTAGCTGCTTTATCTCATACAAGATATGTACAACCTGTAAGACCGTCCCTTCTGATAATACAGTTGTTGTTCAACCACCCACGCAATCTCAAGGAAGCACATCCAAGCTTCGCGCCAAACCGCGCAGATATAAGCCAGGACGTCGTGAATTCCAGGGAAGGCCTGCACGGCATGAACCTCCTGCTTTGTTCCAGGGTGGGTGGACGTCTCTAGCACCATATTCTGAATGCCCTGGTTGGCTTGATATGAACGATCGATGATATTAATGACGTTGTGTACGCATATATTCGCCCTCAGACCTCCCAGAGTTGTGAAATGCGCGATGATCAAAATATCATTGCGGTGTTTCTTCCAGTAGGGTAACATATTTATGACGAGGAATTTGTAGACGGGCCCGAATGAATGTAACATATTCGAATCAAGCTGCTCTGCAGGTCTTTGGCTGTAGGAGATTTTGGATGGACGCACACATGAGGGGAAAGCGCACTTTCGTACAGGCAATTCATCAGCATTCGGCTGCATGAATGCGAGGGATGGTGACATGTATGCATACATTGTGTGTGAGCAACATGGTGGAATAACAAGCTGATAAGACCTTCGCATCGGTTATACTCTGAAGGTCTACAGCCAGGCGACAGCGATGCTGCTAACAGTTCGATCGACATTAGGCCGTGGACTACAAACATAATTTCAGACTCGACGTCCTGCATAGTTATGTCGTGGTGTCGAAGTAGAATACCCATTTGTCTTCGCCACTCCTTAACAGATGTCTGCCCCAGTAGAACTGTCTACGTCGTCCGTACGTCCATTTCCGTCGCTCTGCAAATCATGAACGAACACGATTAGCTCGATAGTCAGTGTAAAAGTTAGGTTTGAACGATTTGATAACGAGATAAATCAACAAAGCAGAAAATGCAGTTCCTTACCACCAACAAGAACATATCCCAGCAGCTCTTCTCGAATGACCACGCGTTCGGGAAGCTTCTCAGAGCCGTTGACGTGTAGAAGTAGTAGTGTCTCGATAGCTGTCTGTCAAGACATCATTGAATATGTAAGTGACTTCAGGTTTGGCCGAGCTCGCCGGCATGCATCACGGTTAAGCGCCTTACTGTGATATCGTGCTGCTCTATAGCAAATATGGCCAGTTCCACCTTCGAAGGACTGAAAATAGAACATGGTCAAGACTCTAAGGATCAAAGTTAAACTATCCCCCGTTGTCTTGTTACCTTGCATGTCTGGTTTTGATGGTGACCTGAACGACAGTTCCGATATGATCGCCGAGATTTGACGATTCGGCTGTAGCGCTGTTGCACGGTTGGGCCGCCAAGTACAACAGTCGAGTCTTGTTGAGAGGTAGCGTGTATCCTGCCATCGTTATGTCTTCGCTGGCTGCTCGATCGATGTCTAATTTCAAAGATCAGAATTAACCGTCTCCCTCGCTGACTAAGAAATTACCGTATGTGTTGATCTCCATTGGACCGTTGGTTAAGGCTGGGAATTAGCCTAGCTATCACCGACTGAGTCCTTCGTTGCGTTCGGAACTTTGTGTTCACTTGTTCATCCTTATCATGATCACCCGTATTTAAATATGTCCGCAGGAGAAGAAGAGCAGTAGCATGAGACTTGGGTACGCCATTCCGGGAAGATTGCGGGAGCAAAACGATGCACTGAACTTCTGTCTCTTCGACACATGCCCAAGTGGACAGCGGACACAGCCTCAGCGCTCTGCTTGACACAATCATGATATATATACCTGGATTCGCCCCAAGTGCTCGCTCTCAGCTTCCCCACAATGGATTTCAGTAAGTATGTCCTCTGCTCATCTCGTATAGAAGCATGCTAACAGGCTTGCCTCTAAGTACATTCTAACGACGCATGGAAGAGTCTATGCAATGTCGTAGAACACAGCGGCATTTTCGATTCCGAAAGGCGCCAGCCCTACTCACGATGTATGGAGAACACGCGTGTTGCGCTTCGGGAGAGTCTGAGAGAAGTCCTCGACCGACGTGATCAAACGAATGTTTGGCTCAATGGCCTCGCCGGCGTTGGAAAGACATCCATCGCATTCACCGTAGCTGAGGAGATGAAAAGAGCTGGAAGGCTTGCCGCCACTTTCTTCTTCTCGCACAAGCATTCTCAAAGTACTGGCCAGGTTATTCCTACGATCGCGTACCAGCTCGCGTTGACTTTCCCGCGCATTCGAGCGGATATCGCGCAAGCGATAGAGAAAGACGAGAATCTCTTATCGCCCAAAAAATCTCGCATTGATCAGATGCAGGAGCTAGTTATCAATCCACTGCACACGCTGAGATTCCGTCAAGAAACGCCATATGCCATCATTATCGATGCTCTTGACGAATGCCTTTCTCCCGAAGAGGCAGCAAGACTTGTTACGCTGTTCACGGAGACGCTCTCGGGCCCAGACTTGCCGACGATCCACCTGATATTTACAAGCCGCCCTGAGGCTCATATCCGGGCAGCCATGCCAGCTGGCGTTTACCAGATTCCCCTCACCACACGTGATCCGGATATCGTACAAGACGTTCGTTTCTTTCTGCGAGCATCACTTGACAATATACGGACAAGCCGTTCCGCCGTTTTCGGGTGGCCCCCCAAGCCTTGGCCGTCGGACAATGAATTCGAGACCTTGGCCACTAAGGCAGGCGGTCTTTTTGTCTATGCTGCCATGGCCATCAACTTTTTATCACCCGTTGGTCATTATCCCCAACAGAGACTAGATCTCTTACTTCGCGAGAGGTCGAATGTCGGTGCTGACATCGACCACCTTTATCGACAGATTATCGCAACTTCGGGGAATCCAACCTTGCACTGCCGGATGTTAGCGTCCATCATCCATCTCGTTCAACCACTTCCTCTTAGAGACCTCCAAGAACTCTTCCACGCGGATAAAGAGAGCTTAGCTGTGATGCTGGAAGCATTTTCACCCGTGATCTTGAATCCACACGATGGAGTCGGAAACGTTGAGATCTATCACGCTTCACTCAACGACTTTATGAAGGACCCTCTTCGCTCGAAACAATACCACGTGGATGACGCACAAGCTCACGAGCACCTTGCGTGTCGCTGCATTGACATACTCACACGAACGGAGCCAGCGTATGGAGTAGCAGCACACAATGCGCACCCGTATGCACGTGAATGGTGGGGCACCCATCTTTCTAAGGCCTATCCTAGCAGCGAACTCCGACATCTGCTTTCTGGGTTTAAAAGGGACAATTTGCGACGTTTGGTGGCGATCGCAGAACAAGATCAATCACTTGGTCTTCTTATAGTCAACTTACGTGAAGCAAGAAAGGCTTGTTTTTCTTGGGTGACTGTTTTGAATTTCGGTAAAAGGTGCACACTAATCAAATTTCGTTTAGAAATGGATCAGAAATTTATCTGACGTTGTCGTGGCGTGGCGTATCGTCAAAGCGTCAAGAAAAGTCCATAAAAGGGTGAAAAAATCTAAACAGTGAGTGAACACGAACATGACGGCACGTATGCTGACATAACTTCTTTAGCCAACATAAGCAGCAGGGCAAGGCGACTTGAATCGCGCTGCAATGTGAGCTTAATATATGACGTTCAAATCTTCGGTGTTGCAGTCAATTTTAGGGAAGTGGGAACAATTGTATGGGTGATTGATCGTGACCCGTTTGACTAGGGTTGTGTAGGATGTCACACTTTTAAGTAGGCGATGACTTTTTTTTTTTTTTTTTTTGTTTCCAATTATTGTCCATTTGGGGTAACATACCCTATGTCGGACAGTGGCGATGACATTTGATACCCATGTCTATCGATGATGTCACTGCGCTGGACCTTGTCGCTATGTTGTTTCCTGTGGGGATTCATGTTGCATTTCATGGGTGCAATGCTAGGCAACGGGCCGATGCTGCAGGTCGTGAGCTTGACATGATTATTATAGTACAGCATGGGTGCCTAACCGTGGCGGGGCGACGAAATTCCATAGTCGCCGTCTAAGGAAAGAGTAGTAATGCTTAATTTACTTACATTAGGTAGTAGGCATTCCCAATCACAAGGACATTAACATAATAATGTCGTTGAAGGCGTTGGCAGGTGTCTGATCTTTGAAACTTTAACACAGATGGGTATCCGAGCCTGGACCTCCAAGGCTACTGTGAAAAGATTTAAATGCACGAGCTGCAAAGGAAATGAAGCTAAAAAAAGGTTCTATGGGCGCGGCGTGAACGTTAAAGAACAGCCTGGAGCCTCGGTATCGGTGACGCGGAACACAGACAACACTGGGAGTGGATGATATCGATTTTAAGGTTCTTGAATATGCAGACACAGCGAATATGAGATGACATGAGATTAGTAAATGATTTGGCGCAAAGAAATGGACGCCGTGCTCAGTGCGCAAGCACTGCGGCGTCGCAGGTATTGCGATGCCGTCCTGGCAAGCTGCGGTGATGGGTCTGATGGCCGGGGGTCAGTCACCCTGTGTTTGGAATCAGGCAAGACTCCGTTGATGCTGAGAACATTTACGTTAGTGTTGAGCGCTGAAATTGCTATTGGGGTTTGGAGCAAAGTTATGTACATGCAACCATAGCGGTGAAGGATTTCGATTGGAAGTCCAAGTAGCAGTACCTGAGCTTGAGAATATTCAATGGGTTTTGGCGGTCAACAAAATTTGGTACCCGCGTTACCATGAATGAGTAAGGATAGCACATATCAAAGACACGGAGCGCATCATGATAGATCAATAGTCCGGTCATGAAGCACACCGATCTAGAGATTTTAGGACATGGCTCGGTTGATTAAATGAAGCTGAGCCTGAAGCAAGCTTAAAAGTAAGTGATGTCAGAGACGACGTGTATGTTCGGGAGTGGTACCATCACTCACCAGATCACATAGGTTTATAATTACTAGTACGATCTGACGCATTGCTCTTCACACCGCATAAAATGTGTATGGCCTTGTGAAGGGAGCCTAGTGGGTGTGACATTGTGGCGCCAGTGGAAGGTTCGACTCCGAGTCAGCTGTAAGATTGGATCAAATCGGTCATCAGTGTTCTCGGCGCAGACTCCACCACCGCACTAATACCTATTATTACTGCCAGATAACTTAGTAACCGGCAAGGGCTGGAAAGTTCCGCGGGAACAAAAGTAATACAAGGCGTAGGCTCTGACCCCGGATTAGGCAGGCCGATATCATTACCATGATCATGAACAACTGATCAACAATCAAGCCGGTGCTTCAAAGGATGCGATGAGCATTGGAGTAACCAAATTATTTCTATATAATATCACCAGCTGCTTGCTGTGTCGTATTCCCTTCTTTGTTCCATTCATTTTAGACGATTCACGACACGATTCCATTCTTCAGTTCTAGTAGCTGACGGTGAGCAACTGATAATGAGCACACCTCCTTCAAGCACTAGCGGGACCACCTCAGGTGTCTTCGAAACTCATCTCAGGTCGTCACCCTCGCCCTCGCGTTCCCTGCTAACCCGCACCCGACCCTTATCCCGTGCAAACCAAAACCAAACCTTCTCCACTCTCCCTCCAGAGCCTATTCACAGCGTGCATTCCTCCCCAGGGGATAGCACCGTCGATATATCTCATGACAATGATTATGCTAGAATGTGGACAGACTCTCGTCCCATCCAAATCAGGTCACATTTCCCCGCTCGTGGTGGAGGACACGGGAGTACGAGTGCGCACACGATTGCAAACACACCTCGTGACTCCATTCTTCTGTCAGCGGCCAGCACAAGTTTTGATACGTCCCCTACGCCGTCTGTCATACTTACTGTTCATCACCACGATGACAGAAAGGCCTCATCGGCACCGACATCACCTACAGAGAAGGTGTCACCTCCGGCGTCTCTTCCGATACCTGTCACATCATTGGGTGGACACTCAGATTCCCCTCGTTACTTACCGCACCAGCACCACGATCCCCGGGGAGATGTGACACCGCCGAACGGGGTACCGAGGAAGTGGTGGTCACGCTCACCCTCGAACGAGAGGGGGAGGTCTGTCTCTCCATCAAGAGGGAGGAGTATGCCCTTCGGTAGACGGAGATTCAGAGACCAAGAAGTTCTTGCACCCGGATCGGACGCAAGCCTCTCGACGCCGGATAATTTTGCGGAACAGGAAACTCTAGTTCCTTCTTCGTTGCCCGACGGTCTGCCCCTTGCTCCTTTGTCCAGCGACCTTCCTTCTTTATTTTACGAGGATCTTCCGATCCGCGATCTCAATGAGAGGAAAGTTGGCGTTGAAGATGGAGGGATCGAGGATTCGCTTTTGCTATCCTCTCCCAAGGCTACTCCTGCCAACCTTGTATCACCCACTTCCCCCACTGCTGTGCACTTGCACCCGAACCTCATGTCACTAGGTGTAGGAATCGAAGAAGGTCTGCGGAAGGATGACAGAGATAATAGCTATTGGCCGAAGCTATTCGGGCTGTCTCCGAAGTCGTCTCCGAAGTCCCCTGGTGCAGATTTAGGGACCAGCGCATCCCCAAGCAAGACTACTCTGCAAGTTGAAGAGGAGTGTGTTGTCTCGATGGAAACTTGGGACGGGAAGTCCCTACATGTCTCTCCTGTGGTCATGTCCCTTGGTTTGTCGTCGCCTACGGAAGGCAAGGCACCTGCACTACTCAATCAGGGGGTATCCCCGTCGTCCCCTCGTGTGTTCTCTTATTTCTTCTGTAAGACTAGTGCACTCAATCCCGCCAGACAAACCATTGTTTACTTCTCCTGGGAAGGGAAAGGGGAAGGGGAAGGCCCAAGATGCACCCCCCAAGGAGCCTTCCACTCCTATGCCGCAGACTCAAATTAAACACCCGGAATCATGGTATGATAAGTTCGTTCGTCGTCAAGGCGCAAAAGGGCAGGAGAAAGAGAGCAAGGAGAATGATAGTTGGCTTCGGGCGAGGGAGGTGAGTTCCGTATGTTCCGTGCTTTTAAATGTCCCTCGCCTTCCCTTTTTTTGCGGGACGGGGAGGTGGACCAAGGGATTTCCCTCTTTCTTTCTTTTAAGATAAAAATCCGCAGGACGACGTGCTCATGAATTTCATTTCAAACAGAACGTATCTCTAGCTTTAAATGCTGTACTGTCTACTTCTGAGCTCGAGCAGCTTTCAGACGCAGGAAAGGCATTTGCGATTGAGGGACACGCTGCTCGTACCAATGCTGATCAGGAGATTGGTAGAGAAGTGGAGGCGTCTTCGGGTGCCGAGAAAGGTGCCGAGACCGAGAATAACCAGGGTGCACAGAGAAAGGTTGGGACCAGTGAGAAGGTTTGGTTGACGGGTGAGTCCTCCTTGCATGAAGTTGGGTTTTGCTAATTTCGTATTCTTTATCTCCTAATTTCTGTGGCACGCCCAAAATTACAGTAAAATCCACAGTAACAACCGTCTCGCCTATGCTTCGAATTTCTCTTACGATCCTTGGTGATGTTTCCAAACTTACACCTATCCCTGGGCTCCATGAAGCTGCGAGGACCTTGCTGGCAGTGTGGGAGGCTGTAGATGCAGTCGAGGTGAGTATTCGATTTCTGTTTTGATCTCCAACGTTCTTTTTTGGGAGTGAGATAGAACTTACATGTTTTCAACAGACCAACCGCCTCCAGTGTCTCCGCCTTACTGAGCGCTGTGCGATGTTGATTTACTCTGTGCGCGCCGAGATTGCGGATGCTGAGAGGGATTTGGAGTCTCAGCAAGGTGAGAATAGAGATGTTGGTATTGTGGGGCTGTCAGAGGAGATGCATGCCCCCGTTGAGAAGCTGAACGAGTGCATTCGGATGGTAAGTTTTTGCTTTGCTTTAATTTTGTCAGGGACCGAGCTATTTTATTTGTATTACACTTCAGTGCTAACGTTCGTTCTTTATAGGTGTACGACTTCCTTCTAAAGCTCAACCGCCGTCCGTTCATCAAGCGGTTCCTGCGTAGCGACGAGATCCGGCAAGAAATCCAAGCATGTGACAATGCGCTTGGGGATGCGAGGCAGATGTTTAGCGTGAGTGTCCTTTCTTGCTTTTGCTTTTAAATCAATCTAACTTTGATTTGACATAGATCTCAATCCAAATCAGAATCCTCAAAGAATGCAAACGCTTCGCGAGGGAGAGGCGTCTTGAAGCTGGGCACCATGCGCCAGGATTCACACCCCCACCTTTGTATGCGTCCCCTCCGACGCAGACCCTACCCATTTCCCTAGACCATACCCCAAGGGTAGGGACACAAGCACTTCCAGAACCGCACGACATTCTCCTAGCGGCATCTGGGCTGGGCAGGAGTCCTCCAGCACAGAAATTACTGTTGCCCCCAGTCCAGTCCATGCAATCCCAGACTGACAACACCGTGCCCCCCTCCTCTTCCAATGACACGCCCATCTCCCCTCTCGCTGAGCTTCAAGATCTTCACAGTATCGAAAATGCCTCCGACATAGAACATGATCGTGCACGATTCCACAGCACACTCAAACGTGCCATCAGTGCTCGCAGGGCCGATGAGGTGTTACAAGTAATGGAAGTACGCCCCGGAGAGGTGCCTGAGGCACTAAAGGCGCTTCGGAGGGCCGAGGAAGCGTTGAGGAGGGCAAGGGAAGCTAGCGAAAGGCAAGGAGGAGATGTAGTTGAAGAAGAAGCTCTGGAGAGGGCGTTCATGGAGACTGGGATTGAAGTTATGACGAGGCTGAGTAGCGTTGCTGTACAGAAGGCGGAGGACCGAGATGTGGATGTTCCCTGGGATTTACCGCCTTGGACTATTACTCGGTGCGTCTCGTTTCAGTTTTGTTTGTGCGAAGGCAACTCAATTCTTCGTGTTTTCTCAAATAGCTACGAAGCCGACCGCCTCACCATGATTGGCAGTGGCTCCTTTTCCAAAGTCTACCTTGGCAGCTGGTCTGGGCGGCGTGTCGCTATCAAAGTCCTCTCTTCCTACACCCCCGCATCCCTCTTCAGGAAAGAGGTGGATATATGGAGGAAACTGAGGCATGAGAACGTGTTAAGAATGTGGGGCGCGAGCAGTGCGCAAGGCGAGCGACCGTGGTTTATCGTGAGCGAGTATTGTGGCGGCGGGAGTTTGGTGAGGTGGTTGAAAGAGAGGAAGGGGAGGGTTGGTGAATCAAATGCTGGGAGTGCATTGGCTCCTCCGAGTGCAGGTGCCAAAGGAGACGTGGATCTTCTCCGGTGCATGCACCACATTTCGAAGGGGATGGTGTACTTGCATGATCAGAATGTGTTGCATGGAGACCTGAAGGTAAGTGTTAATCGTTGCTTCAAGTCTTCGAGTCTGAGTCTGGAATATGTAGGCTTCGAACGTGTTGGTTGATGACAACGGACGGTGCGTCATCTCTGACTTTGGGCAGAGCGAGATGAAGTGGGAGGCGTCGAGGAGGAGTGGAGAGCCGGTTACGAGTGCGTTGATCTCATTCCCTTCTATCCTTCTCCCTTCGACTGAGACTCCATGTAGATGGGACGCTGCGCTGGCAAGCACCAGAACTACTCGATGGAGCCACGAAACTGACGACAGCTACGGATGTGTATGCGTTCTCCATCTGCTGCATCGAGATTCTTGGCATGGGCGACCTTCCGTACGGACATCGCGACGATGCACTTGTTGCACTCATTGTATTGGGTGAGTCCCAGCCTCTTCAATATCCACATATCAGTAACGCCTCTACAGATCAGGACAAGCGTGCTGAGATTCCCTCCACACACATCGCTCCACTTGTTGAATCTCTCATCGAAGAGTGTTGGGTTCGTGACCCAGAGCAACGTCCCTCATTTAAGCAAGTTGTTACGTCGCTCAAGCGTCTCCGTAAGCGTCAAGGAGGGGTGGAGGAGTCCCCTGTCCCAGTGCAGGTTGAGCTACTTCTGGAGACTTGGCCACAGCCACCCCACCACTCGCCAACCATATATCCTCTCGAGCCGCCAGTCACCTCTCCATCTACCCTGCAGGAGGGTCAAGCCATGCCGGACAATGACTCAGACGCAAGTTTACGAGACAAGTTTAGTACTGCGTCTGAGGGTACGGGCGAGCATATTCCTGGTGATATGGACTCGTTATCAACGACATCGTGTGGATCGCAGCCGAGACCCTTCCGCCCAATCGGACGGCCATGCAGCAATCCATCGCATCGTTGGGAACCTATTGTGGACCCTCTTACGGGCAATATAGAGATGCCCGAAGGCAGGTATTCAGGGACTGCTATCTACACGCCATCTCGCAAGCTGTCTTTGGCGGAGAGCGATTCGATGAGTAGCGTTTCGTCCCATCTCACATCAAGTCCAGAAGCCGAACATACCGCGTTGGAGGAGGTTCGGCGTCATCATGATTCGCACCATGTTGCCTTCGGGTACGAATCGTCGCTGCCGATGGATGAGCAACTCGCAGAGAGGAGAAACGAGTTACGGTTCAGGTCGTTAGCGCAGTCAAGCCATGGGTTCCACCATTCCCGTGCGTCTTTCTCCCTTGTGTTATAACTGTTCTGGCACCGATTGATCTTGTGGTTTCGTTCGCAGTTACCTTACCTCTTTGGTCACCTTCTCATGTCGAGCTGGGCGCGGTGGGATATCTCTCTGCGCCAAAAGGGGAGTTTATCACGCTCTTCAACGCCATGGAGCCCCAGCACACAACAGGAAGCAAAGTCACGAATATTCCTTCGCTGGGCGGCTACCTCAAGGGAAATATTCAGATTGGAGAGAAACACGACTCAATCCGCACGGTGGCGCAGAGGGGGCTTGAGCTCATTTCCGGGTTGTTGACCTTCCCGCTGATAGATCGTAATGAATCATATTCGTAAGTGCACAATACGCATATTTTTGATCGATTTTTGTAACCACGCGCTTTTAGGGAACGCATTTTGAGGCGTCATCCGTTCCCCCTTCGAGCGGGTCATAAGGCGGCATTCATCTATACAGAGTCCACGATGTACCGATTCATAAAAGACCTCACAGCACCAAGGGAATGGTTCAAGGCTAATGTCAACGCCATCGTCAAGGAGTACGCTCCTTATCATCCCATTCAGAAAGAAGACATTATCGTGGGTGAGCATGCCTGTCCTGCTATTCATGGTCGAGTTTACACTGACTTTCCACGGCAGTTTTCGGTACTTTGTGTGCCCCGGAATATGCGCTGTTCGTGAGCCACTCTCATCCGAACGGCCAAGCCCATTTCAACGTCTTTTCGGATCGCGAGAGTGGTCGACCATGGGGCACCTTCACCACAGATACCGAGTACCCTTCCGATGAGGGTGGCCCCTCATACATCGAAGAGATACCCCGAAAGGCAGTGTTCGCGAGCAAAGTGTCGCCAGTGCGGATGAATGCTAGATCTAACGACAAGGACTGGGACACGTTGGTATTGGCCAGGCTCCGCTTTCCCACAGATGCGACGGAGCCTACTTCACAGTAATGTTGTAACTTGAGTTTTTGATCCCATACCCATTTATTGATCTGTCCAGACTAAGTGTATCATCTAATCTTCATATTTACTCGCCGTATGCTATGGAGCGTCACGAATATTGCTTTACTACACGATTGGTTTCTCTCGCCCGGACATTTAATTTACTGCTTCATGCATGTACGATACCCATCAATTGAGCTTTTGCATTGTCCTCTAAATCTGCAGCTTGTGATTTTGGGGTAACAGATCACAATGAGACACGTTCCATGGGCGTATGTCTGTCACACCAGATCGGCAGGAATATATATCCTTTCACGAGCGTGCGGGAGTCTGCTTGCTGAGAGTCGCGATGGATAGAAGTCGTCTAGTGGTTGCCTGATCCCCCAAAGGTGCCTCTTTTCGACAACGTTCCGATATAACCAAGATATATGGAGCCCGAGAATTGACATGACACGTGCTCTTCTTATTTTTCTTCGATCTTTGACCATGCCGCGAGCTGCGCAAAGTCCCTGCCGCCCCCGTTCTATTTCTGCATTCGAAGACAGCTCTCCTCGTGGTACTCGATACCTTGGGAAGAATATAAGCTATATAACAGACACTCAGGGCCTAGTTGGACGGGGAGCCTGTACGTGTGCCCGTAGCCGCGAGTGTTATTCCTGCTCGGTACCACATTTAAGTACGCTACGAACAGGAAAAACGAACCAGTTTAAATGTCGTCCAGACTCCAGACTCCAGACATGATCACCGATAAATCGATGACCGGTAATGAATGTGCCAAGTATGGAAATATTGAGACTGCTGTTGACATGAGCTTGGAACACGATGATAATGCATTGCTTCCAAGTCACCAATCACAACTTCAGCCTCAGCCTGCCACCAAGACTCAGTTGAACCGGAACGTTCGACGTCTTCACATGTACACCTGAGATGCACATGGTCACGATCTGGACTCTGGCATCGCAGGTCTCGATATATATAGAACACTGGCGCCTGGCACCGTATTACCACGGTATGTAAATTCTCCCGCCTGTCCCCTGCCCACCTTGAAAACTCAAACCGATGGTATGTAGTTTCGTTTTAAAACAACGCAGCGACCGCCACTAACTGAAGGGTCATCGCTCTCGTAAAGAAGGATAGGTGTTGTTGACGTCGTTTCATGGCAGCCGGCTGAACTAGATCTCTTTCTACAAAAATAGCCTCGACTGTGGCATGCAACTATTCTCAGGATAAGAGGACAGGTTGATATGTTCGGAGGTTCTGCCCCTGTAAGCGCGGCTACAATATTATGATCTCAAATCATACTTACACAACCCTCCTGTTTTTCGGCTAGCACTTTACGATAACAACATTTTTAAGGTCTTGCATCGTTTCCTATAGGCTATATCACGTCAGATACGAGTCTATCCATTCGTTCATGAACGGTGCTCGTAGTGTTACATGGTACGTTGGACGAGCCAAGGGACACGTCAGCTCTCGGCAAGAGTCAGGACAGCCTGAGGCACACCAGGAAAGTACTTCCGGATACCCGTTCCAGCTTATCGGCGATTTGAGACCTCGGCCATAGCCATTACCGAGCCACTGACGCCACAACATGATGGGCTAATTTGAGCTGACGCTGTGGCATACATGACAGGAATTCTAACCTGGTGTTTACTTGGTATTGGTAGAAACGCTTTCGTTGCGTGTATAAGGCTCCCACTGTTCAGCGATCAGCACCCACCAGCTGGAAGCCGTTTCTTCTGTCACAATGACCCTCGGTTCTGTGTTTGCTACGACTGGTGAGTGCCACAACATGAAATTTCTCTCAGTGACGTCTATGAACAAGTGTGTCAACAGCACCAGTTAGTGTTGGCCCATACCATTATGTCCCTACAGAGTGGATCTGTATTCTTGTGAGCTATGTTGTTTGTACGGCTTGCATCCATTTCAGATCATTCCCTAGTTCGTGGTGTTGTACAGTATCTCAACTGGTATGACTCCCTACTGCTGATGATGTACGGTCATAACTTGACGTCTTCAGTTCTCCACTTGGGCCAGGCATTCAAGTATAGACTGTGGTGGATGCTTCCCACAGCGATTCTTGCGGGTGTCCTGGAAATATTGGGGTGGAGTGCCAGGTTATGGTCGAGCCGGAACCCCAAGCTTCTGACACCTTATGAGATGCAGTGAGTGTTCATCCAGAAGGAATCACTCGCATACACACCCAAACATTTTCACTGCAGGCTCGTTGGCACTATCGTAGCACCTACCCCGCTAGTTGCAGCCAACTTTATCATCCTTGGCCAGATAATTACTCAAGTTGGACACCAGTACAGCCGTCTGACCCCAAAGATATGTTAGTGTTTTTCTTATGTGCTAGCTTCGAGTTACTGACCCAGCACAGATACCATTATTTTTTGCTGTTTTGTTAGTATTATACATTCAAGTGGTGTTGATCCTTCATATCTCCCTGACTCCTAGGATGTCATTTGCTTGATCGTACAAGCTGCAGGAGGCGCATCCGCTGCGCACGCGGCTAGTTCGAAGACAAGCGCTTCGATGGTATGTACATTATTCAATGCTTCGTGTGACATTCACATCACCGAGGCAGGGCGCGAACATTATGCTAGGAGGAATTGCTGCCCAGCTTTGTGCGTGATGAGTGGCCCTGTGATACTTCTCTTACTGAAATCCATTTCCTTCGCTCTTCAGTCGCTATAGTAGTCTATGTCACTTTGGCGGTTGAGTTTCTCTTGCGTTTGAAACACAATGCACCCTTCCGCTATGTTGAACAGCCTCGCATATTGGAGAAAGGCCAAAGTGCTGTGAGTAAGAACCTACAATTTATGCTTTATGGCATGGCGTTCTGCACCCTCTGCATCTTCATTCGGTTAGATTTCAACACACATTGTTATCAGCAGTCATGATGTGCTTAAATTTGTCTTTAGATCGGTGTACCGTACTGTGGAGCTTGCCAATGGATGGTCTGGGCCGGTGATTTCGACGGAGCGCTACTTCGGTACGTTGTCACTGTCTTCGTTAGGAATACGCTGATGATGCTCTATGACTGATAGATTGGCTCGATGGTGCCTTGGTCACTCTCGCTGTCTACACTCTCAATTTCTTTCACCCAGGTATCTGGGTGAAGAAGGACGACCCTACTGCTCATGCTTCACAGCAAGCCGTCGACGAAGAAGCTAGTGCGACCTAGATTTTTAAACTTTGATTGCTTTTGCGTTACAACGAAGAGGCAATGGACCATCACAATTACTAGTAGCCCAGTATAATAGTTTGGCGGTATGCTCATAGATGCCCATGCAATCTTTGGACGAATGCCTGGACCTTCCTCGGATCTCTCACGCTCGTTATGCACATACCGCTTGCTGTCCACTCAAGTATCTACTTACAGGCCTGTGTGATTGTCGGCACTCCTGGGACATCTCTGCCATATCTTATAATAACGCCTATTTTCGCACCACTTGAGTCCTGCCAAGCTGCCATACCGACGATACCGTTGACTCCCATTCTCTCACTTGAGGACTGATTATCCAGAACAACTTACCCTCCGTCGGAGCATAGTTTCCCGTGATCAGACGCTAATAGAATACAGACAGTTGTTTCCTCTGAATAAGAGTGTCCCCCGTGGGCAGACTCAATTACTTGAAGTAGTCAGATCTAACATTGGTCCGATGGTTGTGCAACTGAGTCAGTGCCGTGTGCAATTCCGGCATGTTCCACGCTTACATTGTTCCAAATTTTCCCTACTTACTATCTAAGTAGTCTCTAAGTGTAAGGACCACATGTCCTTTACGCACCGAACCTACTTCAGAACAAGGAGTTTGAACTTATGACAAGTTCGAACACAGCCACGTGACTCACCGATGCGAAGAGTACAACTCTTCGCATCCGAGTTACGTGGATACATTCTCTTTGTTCTCTTCCATTATTTCACCATATGCTCGCGTTCCACCCATCCCCTTGTCTCGCCGACTTATTTTCCCCAACGAACTATAAGCCAGCCTTACATAAGCTCCTCCTAAATCCTTGACTCAGCTGTGATCATGCAAGTTGCATTTCCAAGCGCCGCGTTTACTGCTGCTACTAAAATTCCTCGGTCACTGTCGCTACCAATCGTGCATGCTTCTCTAGCTCCCAGGCCAGCTCCACTGTGACTGGCAGCTTTTCTGGAAGAATAATCACGACGTTGCCACAAATCAGGATGGGGTCGTAGGATGAATAGACATGCTGGGAGCTTCCGAGGGTCTGCCCTAGCGTTGCTTCTGGAAGATAGTTGTCCCAAGAAACGTCCCAATTGAACACCAACTTGAACCCGGCCAGGACACTGTCAGATAGGCGACTCGCCATCGACAGTTGGAGACGTTCTTTCTCCATAAACCATCAGACCTTCAATTGTGCCCTATCCTTGATCTCGAGAGCCATCCGAGTGGCTTGCATAACTAGAGATCATAATGAAACAGATGCGGCGACGTTCCATCACATCAAGAAGTACCATCACCTCAGGAGTCGGAGCATTGCAATTGCATTTTTGAGGACATGCCGCCCCATAGTAAGGACTCATTGAAGAACGGAAATGCTTTTACAGTATAAGTAGCGTTCTCGATAATCTTTTGAATCGACTTACAATGCGCCGGTCCTTGCTCACTGGTGCTCACTGTCCGAGCCCATGGACACATCCGCATCACATATCCCCACAGTCAAATTCCGAAATGTGTTGTATTTATTATTTAGCAAGTAACAACAGATTTATTTCCCATTGGAACCCAGTAGGAACACTACGAATGCATGTATTGTCGGGACGATCAGCCGTGCGGGCCTGTAGCTTTTCTTCATCAGACGCAACATGGGATTGAAATCACCAGGCACATTGCATGCACATGTTAGTAAGTCCTGATTATACACATCATGTTTTTGCCGAAGTTTGAATTACAAAGGGTTAGCACTAAGTACGTTGCATAACATCAAACATCGAGTTTGATTGCCTACTTGGAAGGCTATCACCACACTGGATTGGGTATAGCTATGGTGGGCCACTACACCAATCGGTGGCGATTACTGAAAATGACGTCGCGACTTGCGCACCATAAACTGCAAGTTGTCTGCATTGCTTTGACCTGGGTTCCTGCCTACCCTGCGCCGACTGTCCCGAAACAGCTGTAACAGTTATGATACCCAAATCTATGTATGGGCACAGACCAAAATGGTATTAATACTCTTGTTTCTTGAGCAAGTAGCAGTTTACTCACTTTGTCGCTGTGTCTGTCCTTTTTTCAAGTCAGTTATGAGCCAATATTTCATCGGACCCTTCACAACCACGAACATATCTAGAATGAACAGGGTGTTAATTTACACGCTACTGCTCAGCTCACAACAAGTCAGGCCAGAGGCCCACCATGACAGCTCATTGATGTATTGGCGATCTGGCAGCCATGTCATCAACAACGCTGGCACAATGCCAATTTGAAACGCTGCGGGGTCAGAACTGACTCGTGTTTGGTAGAAATGGCTTCACTTAAACAAGCTCCCATTGTTCGATACCCACTCACAGCAAGCAATTTTTTCGGTCGCGATGGTTATCAGCTCTGTGTTTTATACGACTCGTGAGTGCCACAATATTATTGTGTCATAACATCTACGAACAAGTGTGTGGTCGACAGAACAGGCCAGTGAGAGCCCGTACAATTATGTCCCTACGGAGTGGATCTGTGTTGTTGTGAGTTATGTTATTTGGACGTCTCACATTCATTTCAGATTTTTCCTTAGTTCGTGGTGTTGCAGTATTTCAACTGGTATGAATTTCTGCTCTTGACGGTGCGCGGTCATGTTATAACTTGACACTTTCAGCCATCCACATGCACCAGGCGCTCAAATATAAACTCTGGTGGATGATTCCCACAGCAACCTTTGCGGGTGTCCTGGAAATGTTCGGATGGTGTTCCAGGTTATGGTCGAGCCGGAGCCCAGAGCTTATGACGCCTTTTGAGATGCAGTGAGTGTTTATCGAGAAGGAATCACCTGCATGCCCACATAAGCATCTTTACTGCAGGCTCGTCGGCACTATCATAGCACCTACTCCACTAGTTGCAGTCAACTTTATCATCTTTGGCAAGGTAATCAGTCGACTTGGACCCCAGTTCAGCCGTCTGACTCCAAATATGTGTTAGTGTTACTTTGATGTACTGGCTTTGAGTCACTGATTTCGCGCAGATACCATCGTTTTTTGCTCCTTTGTTAGTACCTCACATACAAGTGACGTCAAACCTTCATATCCTGTAGGATGTTATTTGCTTGACCATGCAAGCTATTGGAGGCGCGTTCGCAGCGCAAGCCGTTAATCAGAACAAAAGCCCCACATTTGTAGGTGCCACTTCTAGTACCTTGTGACATTTGCTTGATGCAGACAGGGCGGGAACATTATGCTAGGAGGAATTGCTGCCCAACTTTGTGCGTGATGAATGGTCCTGTGATACTTCTCTCACCAATACTCATTGCATTCGCTCTTTAGTTGCTATAGTGGTCTACGTCGCTTTGGCGGTCGAGTTTCTCTTGCGTCGGAAATATAATGCACCCTTCCGCTACCAGGTTATCACATTCGGGAAAGGTCAACGTTCTATGAGTAAGGACATGCAACGTATGATTTCCGCGATGAGCTTTTGTACCATCTGCATTTTCATTCGGTTAGTGTTCTACACATCTTGTTATCACCAGTTATAGTTTGCTAACTTCGTCCTTAGATCCGTATACCGCACAGTGGAGCTCGCTGATGGGTGGTCTGGGTCAGTAATTGCGACTGAGGCCTACTTCAGTACGTCGCAGCACTATCTTCACATGTTGACGATTAATTGCCAATAGACTGGCTTGATGGGGGTTTCGTCATCGTCGCTATCTACACGCTCAACGTTGTTCACCCAGGTATCTGTTTGAATTGGGATGCTGCTGTCCATACTTCATTGTCAGAAGAGGACGAACCCAGTCAACATTATGGACTTCGATTACCTTTGCGACGTGGCTAGTTGCACTTGTTGAAAGGTAGTATGTAGTATGGGTTGACGTAGTGCGCTTTCGATATCAGAGGTTAGTTTATTTGATAACTGTTTTTGTACCGGTACGACTTGTCTCCTGCTGTAGTGCATATCTGTCCCTGTAATATTTTGATAGCCTATGCTCATTCAGACTTGCAACTACCGCAATGTCCTCGCCCACCACAAGCTTGTCAATACCATCCAGCTCACAGCAAGCATCAACGCAGACTGCTGGGGACGCACGAGCGAACAGCCTGTCTCCACCACCATCCACCACCGTCTCAAGCCCTCCCTCCTCGACATATCCTGCCAATCCGACAATGTCGAACCTTCCATGTACTAATCAGTTTCGCCAACATTTCGCAAAACAGAGGGTGATCACGAATATCACATTCTACGAGAGATCCAGCGTGTACCGAGTGGACTGTCCTGCGAACATCAACAATATTAGAGACAAGGACTTCTTTCTCTTCTCTTAGTCAAAATTGACACAACAACACCGCGTACCCCACAGTCGCGAGATTCATCCTGAACAGCGTTCGCAGAGCATGTCTCGTATCCGATGCTGTGACAACACGATCGAAAAAGTGGAGTACACTGACTTTCGTTCTGGTGTCGACATTACTCGGTACCAAATGTGTTCCAATGATTGGAGGCCGCGTAGAACATCGTATTGGGCCAGTGAAGAAACATAGAACTGCGGGCTGCTTGATAATAGGACCGCAATGCCAAGATGTCGATAAGAAACCGAGTGTATTGTCAGAAAAGGAGGCTTGAATGGTCGATATGCGAAGCGAACACGAGGATACAGCAAGAACAATGCACCTTCAAGTTACATAGCGACCTCCTTATTTAATACTGTGTCGAACAAAACTTTGACTGAGTTCGTTGATGATGTTGGCAGTGGCTCCCAACCAGGAGCAAAACATCATGACTTCCTATAGGGCAGCATATTGTTCACTGTAGAGTCTCTTGGTGTGACGATAGTTGGATCCGATCTAGGAGAATCGTCGGATGCTTGATCTGCACAGCACGCGTTCAGGCTGTGAAGCGGACATGAGGATAAAGCAAAGACAACGCACCTGTAGAGGATTTAAACGACCTCCCTGACTCACTCTGCATCAAGTAAACGTTCATCCAGCTACCTCGAGCACTGTCTCCAAATGAGCGGATCCTCGTAGTAGTGGCTATACGGCTGGTTCCAGCTGTACAGTTT
>JABBWA010000342.1:0-49931 GCA_016628065.1 Suillus lakei
CCTTCACAAGGCCATAATACTCAGCAATATTACCAAGGATACGGAAGATGATAATTTACGTAGATTCACACAGAATTGAGATGTGTACGTTTGGAAGGAAACAAATTTCAATAGGAATGCATTGTAATGGGGCGCAGCGGCATGTATTTTGTGGTGCAGTGCAGATTGTTGGCTTCAAGATTCTTAGAAGGAATGACCGACAATATAAATCTTTCGATTAGTCAAATGCCTAGCCTGATGGCAGTTGGTATCATGAGTCGCCACCATACAAAACCTTCTTCCCCAACTCCACTGCACGCTGTTCCCATCGCCAGGCGGTTCCAAATAAACCCGCGACCTCATCGTTCCATTTGGACTGAATGAGTGATGTAAGCGGATGATGCGTTATGCGCGTTATATGCCAGTGAATACTATAGAAAAAAGTCAAACAGCATTATAGATATAAAGAACTGGGATATGGACAAACTCGGCACGGTGCTGGGCAGTCCTGTAAGATGAATAATGAATCAATTCGTCTTGAGTTCTGGCAAACGGATGGTTGCTCACCTAGTTTTGACCTAGTTTGCATCAAGTTCGAAAACCATGGTAAATCAGTAATGGGAAATTATCATGTGTGAAACTGATCATGTGATGTGACATGACATTTCTTTTGGCATTTGTGCTTCGAAATCTACAAGCCTACAAGCAGTACAATTGTGCCTTGTACAGCTTGTCACAGGCCTGCAAAGGGGGGACTTAGCTGTAGGTTCTGTGAGTCTGTACAAGCACTTAGTGGTTTGCTGATGTAAGTACTTCATTCATATATTTTGCATTCAAGTATTCAAGATGTTCCTCTATCCCAAGGTCTTCATTGCTCGATGAACATTGTTCACAACTGCACACTGCACTAATGTGAAAGCAAGAAACACGCTCATTGTAGCTCAGTTTCTGGGCCATATACACAAAGATTCAACTCCAGCCTATCACACCAGTGAGTCATGAAGTTAGATGAAAACCACTCATACTCACATTGGTGGGGTCATATATTATCACCTGGCAATTATAGCCAGGGCAGCAATCAGTGAAGTCGCAGCGGAGAGGACAGTCACTGTCAGGCCCTAACAGACATAGACCCTGTCAACTTGAAAGTAGCAACAACAACGAGGATGAAGGAGAGACACATTGTTTATGAGATGTGGTATGTGATCCCAAAATAATTCTGAAGGGGACAGTTCAAAGATGGCTTGCTTTTATGTCCTGAATACTGTTCTGTGCAGAACCTATCCACCTTAAATATCCCTCCAAACAGATGACATTTGCAATGCTAGCAGATTGCCAGCAGACCTCAGGTTTAATTTGCCAGGTGTCCCCTCAGCCTGCACTCTGCATGTTGCTGCTGTGTTGCTCGTGTTTCATAGACATGCCTACTAGAAACGGGATTTCTGTAAGCCTCCCATCACACCCTCCAGATTGAAATGAAGGGATGTTAGGATTTGATTGCGGGTGGGAATTTGTTTATTGTTTATTCTTCGTTCACTTCCATCTGAGACTCGGATATGCAATTTTGATTAATCAATTCCTGTGAAGTATGTACACTCAAAGGACTATGGGGTGTGCGAGCAGCCACCCACGCCAAGACTCCAGATCAGCTGTGCCTAATTTGGCTCCTTATTGACATGATGCTCTGAAAGTTGTTATCATGGTTTTCTATAAAAGATGTTGCAGATCGTCGACGCAGATAGGTCTCCAAACCAATGACCGACTATTGTCTATCCTCAACAAGATACATGCATCCCTTTGGAAATGCACTGGGTACTAGGCGTCAATTGTGTCTCTTCAATTCACCCAAAACCTACTTGTGCTTAGTGTAAGAGCCTGGACAGCTGTGTTTATTTTCCAGTTTATTTACTCAGTTTGTTTCTGTATGGCTGTGGCAAATTGTAATAACGTGTGACTTCACGTGTGACTCATGTCCAAACCCCTTGCTAAGTCATGGCAAAATGGAAGACTACATCTGTGAACACTGGTGCTGGTGCCAGTGCAAGCTCAGCTCACTGGACTGATGAAGAGACCACCCGCCTTATTTAATATCTCGCACTTCACCACACCAAAGGTGGAGATGGTATCAACTTCAAACAGGCAACCCTTGCCGCTGCAGCGGCTCATTTGTTGGAGCCATTGGAAGGCATTCTGAAGGAGAATCACGTCACTGGGAACAAAAGGGACTGGCAATCTTGCAAGAACAAATGGATCATGGTATGTGCATTATTATTTTGTAAAAGTTGATCAATTGGGGGTCTGACTACTGCAGTGCAAGAAAAAACACACTGCCATCACTGATATCAAATCACAATCAGGCTTTTCATGGGATGAGGAACTTGGCACAAACATCGGCCCAGCTGATGCTGTGTGGTGGACTGCATTCATGAATGCATGTCCTGATATGAAGCCCTTTCACAACAAAGGCTGGAAACACTTTGATGACATGGATGATCTCTTGCATGCCCAGATCATGCGAGGCACCAATGCTTTTCATGCAGGCCAGGAAACCTTGAATCACAACAAACTCCTGACAATATCAGCGATGAAGGTCTTGGTGTTGCTGTCAAGCATGGGCCTGCAGTACTGGCACCTGTGATAGGAGAATCAGGAGTTGAAGAAGATGACAAGAGTGGGATGGTTGCAGGAAGAGAGCGGGATGAAGATGAAGAAGATATCATTCCTTGGGAAGCAACTCCTCCTCCCCCCTCCCCCCCCCCCCCCCACAAAGCGAAAATCCACAGCTGCATCTTTGACTCCATCTCTCACTGGGTCTTGTTTGTCTGGACCACCATCGAAATGCCAGCATGTTAGCAGATCAGCCACTGCGCTCTACACAATCAATGATCGATTTTCCAAGTTCACCGAGTCTTTCGTGTAACATCACAGTCCAAAAAGTCAGCTATCGCCTTATTCCCTCAGCGCAAGCAGGCAGCAATGCAATGTGCTCAACTTCTCAAAACACATCTCAATGATGATAGCATGGCTGTGCTTATTGAAGCTTTTCAGATGGATGTCAGTGCTGCTGACATGTATATGGTCATGTCCAATGAAGGGCCAAGGAAGTCTTTTGTTGACCGCAAGATCAAATTTATCAACAAGCAAAGTCTCTAGATAGTATTGTATTTTTGTGTGCTCATCCTGTCATGTCCTGATGAGCACGACACACTCTACGATAATCTCTCTACATAGCATCTGCAATACAATCTCTGTCCTCTGTTGCCTTTTGCCTTTCAGCACGGTCTGCTGGTCCTCCAGCAAGATCACCCCTTGACTCGCCTGGATCAGGATCAACGAGATCCTTGACATTGAATTCTTCTATTTCCTTTGGATCAAAAATTCAGATGAAGTTATGGATGGTGCAAAGTGCTGGTGGAATTCATGCTTGTGTCGACATGCTATACTCTGGCGGATGTACAAGTATCATGAACCACCTCTTGAGAACACTGAAATCCGCTCAATCAACATTTCAAGCTGATGTGCTGAAGAGTATATTTCTTGGAGTTTTGTGGCTGCCTGCATGGAAGAGAGATTCAAAGTGAAAAATGATCACTGTGAACTGCAGCTCGGACCCCATTCAGCAAGGGTACCGATGTCCGTGAAATTATGTCCCAGCCATGCAGAGGGACCAATTCAAGGGTATGTCGAAAGGCCCCGTTATCAGCGCAGCAGACAGTAACTCCAGTCATCTCTGATGAACAAAACCACTCAAAACCCGACGCTTTCTGCGACTTCGAGATCGGACCCGCCGGAGATGCACCGGACCCGCTCGTCTGTTTTTTTTATGTTCCAACATGTCGGAAACCCGTCTGTCCTAGGTCCAGTCTGTCTCGTCCAACCCTGGTGCGTAGTAGTCTGTTTCCAGCTGATGAGTAGGCCATTCATTCCTGTTCCCACAAGTCGCCAGTGTACTATGTCAGTTTTACATACCTTCGACCCTGATGTTTTCCTATTTTTTAATTCGGATTCTACGTTAGGCTCGGAGGTTATATAGGACTTGTAGTATGACCAAGCACTCTTTACTGTACTTAGGTGGGACTTCCCATCTACTGGCAATACCTGTCCTTACCTGTACCTGGACTGAACGGGGGAAATAACCTGATTTCTCACTGTTCCGCCACCTGCTTCGCCCGAAACCCTTTGCCTTCATTTTCCCTGACTTCCCCTTGTTTCGGACATAGTCCGACGCTTCGAACCGTTCCATTGCTATACCATAACCGACGAACCGAAAGCCGGACCCGCTTCCCGCGCCTCGGAATTGGTAGCTATAACCTTAGGACCCTGACGTTTGACCTCCGGACTTGGTCGCATACCTTCGGACTGTTTCTTACTTCCACGACCTTAGCCTAAACTATCAGACCTTATATCAGTAGCAGAACCTTAGGGTCGACCGTCTTGTCTTGCAAGGAAGCAGCAGCATAGCATTCCACCCAAACATATATCGCCACGAGGAGTTGTTTCTCACACCGAACACTCGGTATGGCACAAGAAGCGAATCACAAATTCCAAACCCCAGCATCCGTGAGGTAGTTCTTCCTTGAGGGAATGCTATAGGTCAGTGGAGATGGGCTTATTGTAAAGATGGGAGTCTGAGGTTGATACATCCCACACTGAGAAGAACGGAAAACAGAGATCAAATGAGCGCATGCAAGACAATTTTGGCTGGGTTGAAACCTTTCGGTTTCATGCAAGCTGTCTTTCTTCTGCTGAGGACAACATGCAAATGTGGTACATCAATGGCTCCCCAAGTGCCCTTTGAAGTGCAGAAAGAGTTTTGGATTCCCGGATATTCCTGCTGGAATAGGCACGTCCTCCCACGGAAGACATACAAATTTATTGTAGAAGGGTGCTGAGGACAAAGCAAGCAGGACTCTCTTGAAATATCTGATGTGGTATGTGAGACAATGTATATCTTGCAATAGTGTGAATGTACTTCTGCATGGTGTTAAAGTTACGAGGTAGACAGGGGTCAGAATTCTGAAAGTCTGGGGGTCAATAGGTCCAGTAGTATGAAGTCCGGGCGGAGTTTCTATTACTAGGGTCGGAGCGGGGAACCGGAGAAGCAGGTGGAGATCAGGAGATCAAATGACCGGAGATACTATAATGAACAAATCTCAGTCTATTGATTAGAACTCTTGTGGTAAGTAATATGTACCTATAATGAACAACTATAGTACTTGTTAGTACTTGTAAGAAATGATAGAGGAAAAACATCGGACTTACATCTCAGTCTATTGATTAGAACTGAGATGTCTAACTACTTCCTAAAAGTATATATATATGTCTAACTAGCTAATTTCCGAAGCTGATTGATAAGTATGTTACAAAGACATTGGCAAAACATTGGTAAGAAAACATTCATAAAACTCCGGAGTAGTTTCTGCTCCAGGCATTGCCACAACATGGCTGTGCTGGTCCGGACTTACTAATCTCTTATGTTGTAAGTGACGAGCGGGGGCAAGAAGGCTAGTAGGAAACAATAATAATCTCAGTCTCTAGAAAGAACTCTATTGCACGAGTCAAGTACCTAGTAGGAAACAATAATACTAAAACTTATTAAACATTTTATTGTGCGTGAAAAACTACAGGGACTCACATCTCAGTCTCTAGAAAGAACTGAGATGTTACTATGTTCTACTCGTATCTTTATACTGCATAGGGTAGAAACAGAAAATAACACGTATCATAGCATTCAATATTGATGAACACGAGCTGATGTCAAAACGTCGCTCGGGTGTTAGTCTTTTGGTTGCGCTCGTATCGCTTCACTCTCCCCTCATACCTATCTCGGATCATTCGGCTTCTGACATGATGGATCGTTCGGACTTCAACAATCTCCGGTTTCTGGATCTCCATGGCTGTACTGGTCCAGACTTACTAATCTCTGGTGTCTGGTACATCTATAGCTGGTTGGAGATGGTGGACTTGTCACTGGACATTGTGGAGGTGGTGGACTTCTGTCTGGACATGCTCCTATACCTCTGGACTTGGTGCCGGAGACGTCAGACTCCAACACATGGTTGTGTGGGAGTGCTGAAAACATTCTGCAACATGACGGCTCAAAAGCCCTGTCACACACGTGTAGAGAAATATAGCAACTTGTTCATCAAGCAGAATATATTTTGAATCACATAGCCCACAAGTCCAAAGCTCATGTAGAAGTGCATGGAAGACATGTTTTCTCATTCCGAGCTCAGTTTTGATCCAGTCAGGGTGTCCATTGATGAGTTCTTGCACCCATGCATGCCCAGTGAGGACTGAGGTATGGTAGGGCTGCTTGTCCAGAAAAGGAGTCATATGTGTGACTATAATGCCCATGATAAGTTGAGAAATCATTGCAGCTGCCATCCACAGCATGTGGAAACACTGAATACCATGGATTTCAGCCTTGGTGTGATGTCATACTAGTACGTGCGTGATACTTGCGTGATACATTGAGCTTGTCACGGTTGTTTGTACATATTGTTACAAAAAAAAGACTGTGAAACAAACTGGAAAATAAACGCAGCTGTCCAGGCTCTAAATCACGAAACAAAAATTTGTGCTCACCAGTGTTACCACAAGACCTTGGAAGCATTATCACCGACCGTCGTTCGGAAAGCGACACTTGTTGGGCAAGCAGACCGTCACTGGCATACAGCAGTGGCTTGCGGTACCCCAGACGTCTGCTAAGAAACCTCCCTTGCCACCATTACCAAGGACATGGAAGATGATAATTTACGTAGATTCACACAGAACCGAAATGTCTACATTTGGAAGGAAATAAGTTTCAATAGGAATGCATTGTAATGGAGCGCAGGGCGGCATGTATTTTGTGGTGCAGTGCAGATTGCTGGCTTCAAGATTCCTAGAAGGAACGACCGACAATAAAAATCTTTCGATTAGTCAAATGCCTAGCCTGGTGGCAGTTGGTATCATGAGTCGCCACCATACAGAACCTTCTTCCCCAACTCCACTGCACGCTGCTCCCATCGCCAGGCGGTTCCAAATAAACCCGCGACCTCATCGTTCCACTTGGACTGAATGAGCGATGTAAGCGGATGATGCGTTATGCGCATGGACGCAGGCGGAGGAGAGGGAATCATAGTCGAAGCATTAGCGATACGCTCCGATAGTATATGAATACTGTAGAAAAAGTCAAACAGCGTTATAGATATAAAGAACTGGGATATGGACGAACTCGGCACGGTGCTGGGCAGTCCTGTAAGATGAATTATGAACCAATTTGTCTTGAGTTCTGGCAAACGGATGGTTGCTCACCTAGTTTGCATCAAGTTCGAAAACCCATGGTAAATCTAAATTAATGGGACGATTAGACGAATCCTGATTTGGAGGACAATACTTACACCACCCATTACAAGTGCACCAGCGAGAGAGCCAGCCACGAACGACATCCCTGTGATGAAATTTAAGTTGCTAGTACAGTCAAAGTACAGTTGCTTCAAGGTTGTGGCAACTTGCCAGCTGCATTACTTGCGAGCGTCACAAAGCCAAATACGCCACGACAACGACTTCCTCGACAACCCCGGGCTTCACGGTGTTTGTTACTCCATGCCAGAACTTCTTGATGACCCTGCAGTAGATGTCGCCTACAACTCCGTGCGAAGTCGCAGTCACTGCAAACCTCAGGCTGCTAGCTGCCTAAGATTTACATTATGAGCGGACGAAACAAGCATGTATTTCTCATGAAGCCCACTGGCAACACCCTCAGGAAACATCTGCTGCGGACTAATAGTTCTTCTTGAGGCGTTCCACCATAGTCAAGTGTTTATCTCATTACATTGAAGGACTGTCTTAACGAATATGCCACATTGCCGCCAGGTTCTACCCCGCTGTTCCATCGTTGACGGTGGGGAACCCGGTGCTCTCAAGGAGTTCTTGTGCTTCTGTAGGGCGTAATTGGTAGTGATGACTTTCGGATATGAACTTAGTTGTGATATAGCAGATGTCAGCTTCCCCTTTTCCCGCCATGAGCCTCTCTAACATGATCTCCTAAGGCTACTAAGTACCCTTAAAGTTGTGTTCGTTATCTTGCACCAAACAATCCTCAGGCTAGCGCGATGATGTCCGCAACTGTGGTGCGATATTACCCATGAGATCCGTGTATTGATATAGGCATCACTGCCCATCTCAATTTTGCTTCCCCGGAGCCTAGTGGCGAGCCAATGCATTGGCAAATACGACTTCTCCAGACTCCAGCCTCTCCGATTGGGCTTTATCCCCCCCGGCCGGAAGTTTCCGTCCGTGCAGTGTGGCTTCATCGAGTTCAACTTCGTGATGCAATGATTTATAACTGAATCACCATGACACCTGACGGCGGCGTTCCCAGGACTGACAAAGCTTATACATTCGAGGGTGGGAGCGTTATCAGCTAGAAGTTTTTGTGGACAAGGTCAAAGGTCGAACACCACAAACCTGTATGAGCCCCGAGGACTCCATTGCAAATATGGAATGGATAGAGAAGATTTATGAAGAGATGAGTTCATCACATATATCTCAGTAATATGCAGAGTGGACTTGTGTCTCGACCTCCATCCACATTTGTCTTGTTTAACGATGTCCGAAAATGCATTGATTATCGCTATGTCGTACAGATTTCAAAGCGCTATGCTTTGCAGCTTTTGAGACAGACACAAACATTTTGTCCCCCTGGGTCTTGACCATGATCCGTTACTGCAGGCAAGTTGTTACACCGAATAACATGATACTCAATCAGCGATCCTATTACACAATTGCGACGATGAGGAGCCCAGGAGAAGCGTGAACGTAACTGGTATGTACTTAACGAGCATGCAAGAACGCAATCACAATGACACTCTACAGATCTCATAAATAATGTATCTCTATATTGTCCACGAAGACACGCATTATCCTGTGGTCTAGAGGACCAGATCAGAGGCGACTGCCCCAAGTGTCAAAAGGAAGTCCTCAATGTCAAAGAACGGCGCTTTATCTCATGTCGAGGCGATGCATGTGATGCTCAGATCGAAATGATGCGCGTTTCGAGCTCTGCCACAGGGTACCGAAAATTCGGACCTGGGCTACTCATGAACATGAGGGACCGCGGAACCTTCAGATGGTGCGCTAGAGCGGCCAGATTTTTTGGATCAAATTGAGCCTCAACAAGCACCTGCAGGAAGTCAAACGTTAAGTACTAAGCAAGAACGTTAATATTGTTCGCGCACCAAGTCAACAGTGATTTCAGGAAAGGCTTCGTCCAGAACTAAAAACCACACTGTTAGCATCACGGACAGAAAGGTAGCAAGATAGGCTTGCTTTTCGCATTGGCCTCCATCTCGGAAGGTATGTCACCGCTGTGAAAGTGTACTATCTTCAGACATGATGTTTCTTCGTTATGCCGGACGTAAAGAATCATGTTGAACAAATTGTTGATCTTCAGGAGCATTTGAGTAAATTCACCCTCTCTTTCGGTGCACGTACCTCATCAGTTTTAACTAGCAAACAAACCTCCTGCCTACGCAGGCTTCTCATACGCCGGATCAGACCGTCACCCCACCCTTTGGTAAGCTGCAGTCTATGCAACCAGGGAAGCTGGTCGTACGCCCAGTATATCCACAATAGCATAGTTACCTTATTTTGCGACAGGTA
This sequence comes from Suillus lakei, assembly GCA_016628065.1. Taxonomy (NCBI): domain Eukaryota; kingdom Fungi; phylum Basidiomycota; class Agaricomycetes; order Boletales; family Suillaceae; genus Suillus; species Suillus lakei. Next base: position 9,628 of record JABBWA010000342.1, read on the forward strand.
GAATAGGACGAGAAGGATAATGAGGTACAGAGCAAACCATCTAAAGCAGTAATTTAACAAAATATCGCAACAAGATATATGTGCCTTACCCTGCTATGGTAGGATCGATGGCCACGTTGCCTGCCGCTACGGTTACAGAGACACCGAGAGCACCAGCAACGGCAAACAGTGAACATTGCGATGCACGTGGAAGTCGAGGTCGTGAGAAACGGAGGAGTATGAGAGAGATCGGGAAGAGCGCCATGACGGCCAACCACACCATCGTAAACCTGTTGAATATCAGAAACTACCGATACTGCTGAATATGTATGAGACACACATCTGGGACACCACAATCAGGTTTGCGCCCGTGCTTGCATATATTAATGCACTGAATGCAATGAATGAAAAGACTGTGACATAAGGGGCGCCTGTCGCTGGCAGTGTAGCAAGGAATACGCGAGGAATGACGCGATCGCATGACAGCTTAACAAGGAGCTCGCAGGCACTCAAGATTCCTAAAAATACGACATGAGTATGGATCACGACGCGCAATTCTGGTTCACGAACCTGTAAGCACACCCGCACAAAGTACAACAACGGCGTCCACTGCGACTATTATTCGCAACCACCGTCCCGCAACCTGGTCATATACCTCAATGCCACGCATAGTAATTGAAAATGGCAAGCGTATTACGCACCCTTTGAGCCAACAAACTGAGGATATTGTTGCCACTTTCAACCACGTCGAGGGGCAACAATGCCACAACAAGGAGCATTATCCCGCTAGTCAGGACAAGTGCAGGTAAATGCAAGTTGCGCAGAACTTTGGGATAACAGTTCTGCTTCATCTTTGCTGTATATGCGGGTGCGCCTATGCAGTATTACATACACTGCAAGACTGTAGGTTGCAGGTAGAAACACCCACATTCAAATCCAGTCAACCCCTAGCATCCCTATACATACGCCATTGAACACCTGTCGGGCTATAGCTGCTGAGGACAACCCGACGTGTCCCAATGACCAGTTGGAGCTGAGCTGAGCCGTCCCGGCTCGTCCCCAAGCAATGGCGGAAGCTACGATAAGCGTGATCATCACCACAGCCTTGCTCCCATCGTATGATTAGAAGTAGAAAGAAAGTACGAACTAGCAGAACTCACATGCATCGCCAGTACACCAGTTGCTACGCGAGCACTTTCTCTCAAGCCTGAAAGACTGACGAACGTAAATAGCACGAAAACAAGGGCAGCACCAACATAGACTGGAAAGGGTAGAGAAACTTCGCCTGCAAGATATGACGCCGCAGTTGCAGCCGAAACTACTGCTGTGGCTGAAAAATCCAGAAGAAGGAGCGCTGCCCCAAGAAGAGCTACAGATTTTGTTGATACATTAAGCCTGGTGATAATTTGTCACAAAAATTTCTGTTCAGAAGCAGGGACAACATACAGGTAGGTATAAGGAGCCCCGCTAATCGGAAGAGCAGAAGCCATTTCTTCCATGACAGGACGCCAGAGAAACAAAGTCAAAGCTGCCACAAAGAGCGAAATAGGAGAACTGAGAGTGGTTAAGCGTGTTCAGAATTATGTTAATTGCGAAATTAGCTCACTAGACACCCGCAACGGCGACAACGCTCGGCAGAGTGTAGAATACACCGCCAAGTATGTCATTCGCTGCAAGCGCGCTGGCTGCAAATTGCCCAAGAACCTGCTGTTCTTGGAAAAAATTCAGTTCAACTTTACCCTGACATATATCTTCAGGTGCGAGGGTGAGATGAGAGATAGAACCCCAGCCAGCAAATTCAAAGTCATTAGTGAGGTTCAGAAATCTCGAGGGAACAGCCGTAAACTTGGGCTTTCCCTGTTTACGAGAACGCTGTCGCCGAAGAACGATGTCAAACTGAGACCTGGTCAAACGAGGAGGACTGGAAAGAACGAGGCAGAGTTTGTTTGGGAATCTTGCTGGCTATCAGCGAGGTAGCTGAAACAACCGTACACAACGATGCCACTCACAGTTCGTACGAGGTAACGGGTTTTCACCGGAATGCGGAGGTATGATGGAGAATGCACTTTTCAGAGTTCTGCATCACGTTTACAGTAAGAAATTGACGAGCGGCCTCAGCAGGTCCCCTATTTGGCCTGACTGCAGTTAAGAAGCCAGAAATTGACTGGATAGTGTAAGTAATGCAGGTGCCCGGGCAGACGCGCCTGTGAGCAGGTTGAACGCGACGCGATAAAAAAGAGTTTCGGTCTGTGTGTGACCGTGAATTGTGCTTCTCGGTCTCATATATGTAGGCTTGAAGAAAGAACTTGACATTTTAAGATTCCAAAACAAATTTGAATTAGGGGACCGTCCAAGTTTAGTAAAACGCCTAACACGTAACCTCCGGCCCCGGACATTCCAGGGTCTAGGGTTTTGTGCGAGTATTTGATCCTACCTACTAGGTACCCGATAGCGAGCAACCCGCGGGTCACTTGCTTGCCAATGCGATGCCAACAATTCAAACACAACACCGGAGACACATCATCCCGGGATTCGAAGGCCAGACTTCGGATAAATTAACATACACGGTAGAGAACTGGCTTGCATCATGGACAGATGCCGCTTGTAAGCAGGACGGACGCGATAAACGAGAGTTTCGGTCTGTGTGGAGCGACCGTGAAGTCTGTCTGTCTTGATCTTACGTATGGAAGTGACGAGGTCAATGTCGTCAACCACGAATATCCAGAACATGATTGTGTTGGATTCTTCAAGCTCCTCCAGGTGATGAACGTTACCTTATGTAATTGTTTCCCGGGAATCAAGCTTAAGCCTCAAGCGGCGGCGCTATCGTTTGCAACTATCAACCACCGATCGTGAACAAATTACAATTTCATATTTACTAAGTATATTGCTAGCAATCACAACAATCGCCGTAAATCTGGCGGGGGTGGTTGCTTGAAAATGTTTGACTTTACGAAGGAAATATGGATTTTCAAATAAACAAGCCCAGTTGCCCTACCCTCTATGTACCATTTAATATGCGAACTAGTATATAAATGAAAGATGTGACGCGAGTTAATGAAGTGCATTTTGGATCCATTATTGCCGAGACAAACGCAGAGGTCTGGAACACTGCCACAGTCGACAGCGAACACTAGCAGAGAATCAGACAGTGATAACGTGGAAGAGCGTATGGGATTCGATGGTATGGTAAGAGATAAGATATCTGTACATCAGCGGGGGGCTATATATACTGAATCAGAGTTAGTCGCCAAACATAGTCAAAGTGTATGTGGTGTCCAATCAACGGACAGCGTGTTAATCACATGAAGGTAAGCAGTATGCTTACACCCTTCCCCATCATCCTTCAGAACGTCCTTTCTCCCAAACATCAAGAGCCTTGCAGTCTACTAAGTCCCTTCTCGGCAGCCACTCATCGTCTTCTTCTCCAAAACCAACCCAACGTACAAGATAATGTTTTCCTTGTCCCACCTTGTGTTCATCGATAATGCTGTCGATGAAGTTCTCTAGCTGTCCATCCTCCGTAACGACCAGTCCAGGCTGGGGGAGTTCTCGTGTAGGGAAGAGGTTAGCATCATTGGCGTGATACGGGCATAGTTGGCTGACGTGGAAGGTAGGGAATATATTGGGAGAGTTGGGGAGATCGAGAGTGTAGGTGGATGTTTCAGGATGTGCGTTGATGATGGCATACGGACCGTCGTACCTTGGCATAAACTTAGCGACCCTCTTGTCACCTTTCTGCATGTATTCCCGTTGATGATGCTTAGTGGCCAGCATTACGCGATCACCGACTTGTAACATGAGTGTTGGTGCACGGCCCTTGTTGACGTTCATAGCCTGAGCAGCCTTTGCAGCAAGCAGATTGTCCTGTGCTTCCATGACGTCTGTCTTGAGTCTCGATAGCAAGTCGTGTGCACGCATTTCGTCTGAGTCCACTGGGAGAGTCGAAGCGGGAATTAATGGGGGTAGCATTCGTGGTGATTGACCGAGATGCAGTTGGAAAGGGGAAAATCCAGTACTGGCATTCACCGTGTTCATGATGTGGAAGTGCATGTGGGGCAGTGCGCGCACCCAACCCTTGTGATTCCTATCAACATAGTACCGGAGGCTTTGATTGATGGTTTTGTTGGTACGTTCGCTTGCACCATCCATTTCCAGATGATATGAGGAGGACATCTTAAGTTTAACACCTGTGAGTTTGTGCAACACACGCCAGAATTTTGATACAAAGAGCTTATCGCGATCTGATATAATCTCTTGTGGGAGGCCATTTTCACAGTACCAACTTGAATGGTCGAAGAACAATCCCGCGAAGTGTTCTGCAGAGATATTGTCCTTGCATGGCACTAAACGTATGTCTGAGTTCAATCTGTCTGTCATTGACACAATCATGTTATAGCCGCTATCCTCAGGCAACGGCCCAATGAAGTCTATGGCGATGGAGTCACCTCGAGCATCCAGGACAGGAAGTGGGTGTAGTGGACCTGTAGTTGCAGTTGTTTTCGATTTGTTTCGCATGCATTCGCTGCACGAGGGGATATATGAGTCTACCAAGTCGCGACACATATTCGGCCAATAGTAGGAACTCCGTAGTAGCGAATATGATTTGTCCACGCCAAAGTGGCCAGCAGCGTCGTGTGCCACATGAAATAAATGTTCGCGCAGATCATCGACTTGTGGAATCACGAGGTGTTCCCCAAGATAAAACAGCCCTCGTTTGTCACGTGTCAATCCAGGCAATGACTGTAGAAGGTCCTTTAGTTTACAACACCATGGATCAGCAGCATACCCGTTGACTATGTGTTCAAGGAGACTTTCATCTGTGCATAGAGTAAGTAATGCAGCACAAAGGTTTGTTGTTGATGTGGTGTCAGTGCGTCTCGAGAGGGCGTCTGCTGCTGCATTGTCTTCTCCCCTTATATAGTGAATCGTGATGTTGTACTGCGACATATATTCGGCCCAACGTGCTTGGCGGCATGAGAGATCGTGTTGTGTAGTGAAGTTCTGCAGAGTTTGATGATCAGTAAACACATCAACATGCGCACCTAAGAGTTCAGAGTGCCACTTCTGCAAGGCACAAATAATTGCCAAGAGTTCTTTCTCATGAACTGGGTAATTCAATTCCGCAGCTTGGAGCTGCATGGAATCAAAGGCCACCGGCCTAGCTGTTTCACGTGTTGGTCCCCAAGATAATAAGGCACCTGTAGCATAGTCAGATGTATCACATGTCAGAAAAATCTTATTGTTCTGCGGGTTATCGTGGTCGATAGTGGTCAAGCACTCTGGGCTGACGACCAAGTTCTTCACTGCGTTAAAGGCTGTGTCATGTTCATTATTCCATTCAGGGAATTTGAATTCTGCAGTTTTTGTAGTTAGTGCAGCGAGCACACGTGTATGCATTGCAACATTCGGCAAATGGTCTGAGAGATACCTAACAATACCTAAGAATGCGCGAACCTCAGTTGCATTCGTCAGTTGGGGCCAATCAAGAATTTGCGCGACTTTGGAATGATCAACTTCAATGCCTCGAGCTGAAATGTGATGACCGAGGAAGTCAAGTTCAGTATTGAAAAGTGAGGTTTTCTTTGGCGAGCAATATAAATGAGCTGTGCGTAAGGCCTGCAGTACTTGTTGCACATTGTTTTCATGTTCGGCGAGGGTTTGTGACCAGATGATGATGTCGTCCAAGTAGATGTGGCAAATCTTACCAATTAAGTGATGCAAGGCCATTGTCATGCGACGTTGATGTACCGTGGGTGCATTGCAGATGCCCATTGGCATAACCGTCCATTCATATTTGCCGAAGGGGGTGTGGATCACAAGATACTTCATGTTGTCCAGATGTACTCAAGTTTGAAAGAATGTGTTAGTCATGTCTACCTTACCGAAGAACTTGCCTTTAGCACAATCTTTTAGGATTTCATCAATCCTCGGTAATGGGTGGTTATCTGGAACAGTATTGTCATTGAGTAGACAGAAATCATTGACCCACCGTGGTAACACGGTCAGGTCCGCCTTGGGAATGTTCCAGGTGTGAGTCAAGTAAGGTCTTCCAAGTGGCGCAATATTTCTTCGGGCAATCATACGAGCATTGCTGAACAATTTTGTTAGCCTCTTTTAAGTGGACGTGAAACAAAACTTCTGATGGCATTGTGTCGTTATGCGGTATGTCACTGGGAAAACGATCCTTAAACTCGCATTTGAGCTTCGCATCCATGGCTTCAAGTTCAGTTTGATACTCAAGTACTTTGATGCGTGTGTTGACTGCAGTCACAAGGTCCACACCTTTAACTGGTTCGCACTCATTGTCGATAATGGTTTTAAGTTCGGGTAGGACAGCCTTAAGTTCCTTGACGACGTTATGCTTCATCCAGAACAATTCAGGACCGAAGGATGGGACGCGAACTGGTGGAGGTGCTACAGGCGCAGGAGAACGAAGAAGATCGTAGTTAGTGTCTTTCACGATGCAAGTATGTAGCTCATGATCAATGACGATGCGATTGTGTTCCAGAAATGGACCACCGAGTAAGAGAGGAGTACAAAGTTTGGGCGCGATAAGTGCGCGTACAGTGTGAGACATATAAGCGTGATCAAGAGACGAACACGAAAGTTTGACATAATGTGAAAGGAGAAAAGTTTCTTTATCTTGAGAGAGTGCGAGTGCGATTGGTACTGGTTTTGACAACAGATGGCAGCATAATCTGAGCTTGGTAACAAGATCTTCATCAATCAGAACTAAGGAAGATCCATGGTCAATGAGAGCAGACATGACAATAGAAGAAGAAATGGCAGGCCCATCAACACAACAGTCCCAACGTAAATGAGGTGTTTGTAATGGGGCCACGCACTCTTCATCTTCAGAGTCAGTACCGTCTCCTAATACTGCTGATGGCATCACCACAGTGAGTTTCTTTTCACCACTAATGCAAGCACGTTCCATGCGCAAGGTGTTGTCTACTGCCTCTCATTGCCGAGCAAGGTAATGTATGCGTTTTTCATCGAGTAAGCGTACCTTCTCAATCCACTTGCGTAGATCAGTCTCGGTGACATTTTCTGCAACATAATCGGCAGCGAGGTTGGAGTTCATGTGGGATTCAAGATGATAGCAGATGCTGGTTTCCTTGAGGTAAGATGTTGTCCCACACAAGAGGGTGTTTTGGCCTTGGGTAGATGCCAACATCTTGTGTCGAACAAGATCAGACCAGCTGGAAGGGAGCCAGTAGTTACGGACTTCGGCCATATACTCTGCAAATGTGAGCTTGTCAATGTGTTCGCGATCATTCATGTACCAGTCTTGTACAACAGCTCCTTGCATTCCCCAAGCAACCTTCTTTACCATTTCCTCTTCCTTGACCTCTTTATGGAGGAAGAACTGCGTGCAACCCATTTCCCATGAGCGTAGGGCCTCTGGTGTTAACTCGCCCGCAGTGAGGAAGGGAGGTTTGCTTGCAGACGATTGCTCGACATGTGCTGTTTTCATCGTGGTCGACATAGTAGTGGTAGATGCAGTTGGATCATGAGAAGCTGTGGATCCTGAATCTGTGGATATATGTGTATTGGTTCGTGAACGGGATGCGGAGTTGTAAGGTTCTATTAAGGTAGTTGCTGGTGTGAGTTCAGCGAGTGCCATTTGGAGTCTATCACGACTTCGTGTTGTGACCGACAAGGGTATTGGAATCTGGTGACAGCAGGGAGGCAGCTTGTTGAGTAACGATGATGGGTTGACCAATAGTCAATACCCAATGGTTGGTTCTGACAACAGTTACATGACGGTCACGGTTTAAGATAACACTCAGCTGGACGTTAAAAAAAAGTGGAACACTGCCACAGTCGACAGCGAACACTAGCGGAGAATCAGACAGTGATAACATGGAAGAGTGTATGGGATTCAATGGTACGGTAAGAGATAAGATATCTGTACATTAGCGGGGGGCTATATATGTATACTGAATCAGAGTTAGTCACCAAACATAGTCAAAGTGTACGTGGTGTCCAATCAACGGACAGTGCATTAATCACATGAAGGTAAGCAGTATGCTTACAAGGTCGCTACTTACATGAGTACCACACCCTTTCGCAATTTTCAAACCAGTGGAACTATGCCTTGCGTGAATGAGTTTGGTTAAAGTCTGACAAGTGAAGGTCTACATCATCTGGCTTGTGATATCTGGTTCTCGCATTCACAACGCAGGTGGAGCTCCGTGAGCTGATAGTGGAAACCACTGTCTTGAACAAGATTTTGCCATGCTGCTCAAGGAGCAGCCACAAAGTGCTCTATAGCATTCAAAATCCTTCATCCAAAAAGCGATCGGCAAACCAAACCACGAGAGCTGCACTTGGTGGATGAAGTAACTGCAACAGGTGCATTAGCATATCAAAATACTTCTCAACCAATAGGAGAAATACTGAAGAACATTCCTGACTTGAATATATGATTCTGATGGCCTCAGGCATTTGCAACTTGTTGAAGATACCACCTTGTGTGACCTAACGCGGAGTATACTACTACTCAAATGAAATGCAAGATTAGTATCACAACCGGGCCTTGCATCCGCTCAAGTTTGGATGTCTGCGTCGGTGTTCGTGCCGTTCGCTGCCGCATGCCAGTTTCAATTTTCACTTACATATGGCTTTCAACAATAGCCAATGCCCTTGCGCACACAATTGAACTGTGCTCGATCTCTCGCAATCATGATTCATCCAGTACAGCTCGAGTTCCTGAATGCGTGTTCCAATTTCCGCTGCATGCAGTCAATGCCTCACACAGTATCCCACTGGAACTACAGCTCTTTCACATCTAGTACAATGTACCATGCACGCAGATGCTGTTTTCACAGGATAAGTTGATTTAAACGATGAAATTTACCAAGCCAAGGTAATGTACAGAAATCTACTACATATCAATGTATAAGTAAAAGAATTTATTTACTCCCGCTACCTTTAGGTAGCTTGGGTCTTTGTGGCCCCTAAGCAAACTCGCACAGAATTCCCTTTGACAAGACGAACCGCGCAGCGGCAATTGGTTGTACTAACTACATATTAATTGATTTTCTATTCACTCTGCCATTATGTTTGAGGGTGTAAATGTATCTGTTGTGCAAGACGACTCTTCAGAAATTTCGCCACTGTCTTTTTGAATTCATGTGCTCATGAGTGTGGGTTTTGGGCACTTGTGACTTTGCTTGAAGGAGACATTTGAATCTCTACCAATTTTACATTTGCCCTTTGTGATATGGAGGTGGAGGGTAAGTGATTCACAGACCCCGTCCATCATTGTGTTCATTGTGTAATGCAGGCCATACTCTGGGTACAGCCAGATTGGGTGGGTCAGATCAGAGTCTGCACTTTCATTTTACTTACTATGCCCTCAGGTTTGACCGGCGGTTCCGGATATACGAAATCTCAGATTACCGAGAGACCATCCGACATGGGACTGTCAACATGCCATCAACTTCATCAGTCAACCTCAGTCCTCCATGCTGAGGAGCAGTTTCAACTCACCTTCGAGTGCGTCTTCATGGCGATGCACTTGCGCAGACGTATGTGTCCAAACTCACAGCCTTCATCGAGGATCCAAATCAGAATTGTCTGTGATTTACTTTGTCAACCTGATTTTGACGAGGGTGGTTTTGATATGGCCTGAGCACTTCTTTGTTGCGGATATTATGCAGAGCAATATTGGTAGTTTTGGATTCGACAAGCAAGCTCTTTTTCCTCTTCTCGCAACCGTTCAATTTACTCTCTGCAGTGGAAATCATGACAGCTTGGAGTTCGGCAAAGCTTCGTTAAGCATGGATAAAGGCTCTGCAGAGTGTTTAGGGACTGTTTCCATGCAACTGACTAGCTTTTCTTGTGCACACTGCAGCCGCAAGTACAAGTGGATGCAAGTCTACTGAATGATGGACAGCATCCAACCAGTCACTTCGTTTATGTTTTTGCCTCCATGAAAAATCTTGGTCCTCACATATTGTGATGATATTATTCATAGTAAGCTGCACCAGAGCATCATCGAGTTCCATAGACATCAACATGGATTATGATGGATATATGTTTGCTGAACGTGATGGTTCAGAATTGAAATTATTTAATGATATTTGTGTATATTTGGTTACTCTATCAGTCGTCAGATAACATGGGGTGGCATACTAGATGTCCACTAGAGTTCGCACACTTTTGGGGCAACGTCTATTGCTCCACAACGCACAAACATAAAAATTTAATTCTTTGACAGTTCAATAGCCTGACATCGAAAGTACAACATCTGCTAGTTTTTCTTTCCAAAATCGACGTGTTGAGTCCGACGGAGAGTTACCGCGCAGAAAAGTGCATTTTACCTAGAGTTCGCGCACTTTGTCACACCATGTCACACGTCTGCCGCAATGCCTTTTCACACTCCGCAGTGTCCGCACCGTTCGTACACCGCATTTCGGCATTGCGGAGTTTCGATTTACACAGTCTTGATGTAACACTTTGGATAGATTGTCACGTCTGGGGCATACTTCTGTTTTTGCAGATGATCCTGACAAGCATGTGGCCCCGGAGAAATTTGTTTTAGTATTCTCTCATTGTGTATAACCATCATACTGCATTCCAGAATTTTATGTGGTGATCTGACCTTTAGAGTGAGCCTTCTATGCACAAAACTAGCCTCCAGCACCAATAAGTTGGCCATGGGACGAGATCTACTTCAATTTTCTTCAAACAAAAAACATGGCACTGTGTATTATGTTGGGGGAAACCAAAATACAACATATATAAGGATTCCGTGCAGAATTGTGTGTGCTAGAGTCGATGCGCGAACTCTTGGGACACACGGACTGGTGGGACTATCTAGTATGACCTTGCAAGCAAGGTGATCCCAAATGAAAATTAAGTAATGCGTAGAGTACTACATAGTATCCCTGCACGCTATTCGAATCGTCATTCAATCATTTCTTAGGGTGCGTCATGATGGGCACGTCCATTAGGTTGTCGTCCTCGTCGTTGATCGCATTCCATTCGCCCCTGACCCGTGCAAGGGCGTGTCCAAATTCTTACATAACAAAGTATAGAAGGAAGTTCTGCACGGGTGCACTGCCACCGCAGCGCGAATCCATGGTCAGCTTTGTTGACATCCCTCTCGAATTATTGCCTATAATCTTTGATTCTGTAATCAGAGCTCAACATCTCGCATTCTTATGTTTGGTCAATAAGTCATTCAACGAATTTGCGGTCCCAAGGCTCTACCAGCGCGTTTACATCTACTCATGGCACAAAGAGGCTAAGTCAAAGGTGGATATTATATTGCGAGGTTTTAATTGCCACCGTTCATATTTGGAATAGGTCGTTCTGCTGTTCCAGACACTTTCGAGTTGTCCTCGTCTTGCACATTACGTTTCACGTCTTGGTGAGCCCGGATCGGTTAATGACACCAACCAACGCAGTAAATAACCGACGTTATACAGAGATAAGAGCCTTTCCCAAGGCACTCATTTCTTCGTCCTACAGTGACCTCCTGGATCTTTGCACAAGAGGGATACGTAATTGTGTCAACCTGAGATCGTGTGCCTGGACTCGAGATGGCTCGCTGGAATCGGCGATTCTCCTGGCTCTCCAGCAATGCCCCAAACTTAAAGAGCTCGAGATCAACGGAAAGGACAGCGGATACTATGATCCTAACATACTTGCACAGTTCTCCAAACTGTCCAGAATATCACTCATAATGCCGAGCGCGCCAGTTATTGAAGTTCTTCCCTCCTGGATATCTGCTACAGGATCAACCCTTCGCAACCTTACTATGATTTGCCAGGTATGACAAGGATTGGAGCGATATGAACTCATTTTCATTATTCCCCTCGGTAGACATCGAGTCTAATCACCGATGCCTTACTGGAATCTCTCGCTCCTAGCATGACTGAACTGGATCAATTATTTATCATTGGATGCCCAAAGGTGACGCATAGAAGCATTGGTGAAATTGTATCAACCAATCGTAATGGCATCACGAGTATCGGACTCGAGAGGCTTTCCCCAGCATTTGTGAGTCTCCAATCTTTCGCCGTCACTACGCGTCTGCTGACTGTATCGAGAAGGATATGACCAGGTTCAACAACATTTGCAAGGAGCACCGGGCGTTTAGGCGCCTCAGATCAATCACTTTGGCAGTTCATATTGAGACACCCTTTCGGACATGGACGGGTGATGTAACGGAACTGCTGTCCACTGCGCCATTAGAAATATTACAAATTTATGCTACGACACCAACTGCCAAAGTGGTTATCGCGGACGAATTTTGGAAAACCATTGTCACGATGCATGGGTCACGCCTCAAGCGATTTTCCATTGACCGGATGACAATTAGTTTGGATGCATTACGTGACATATGCTCCCGGTGCTCCGTTCTAGAGCAACTGTTTGTCGTCACTGTGGGCCATAATTTGGTACGCGGCTTGTGTTTTTGTGAGTTGAGGTGCTCATCCACACCTGTCAGGATGACGTGACACTATGCTTTGCTGCTGCTCAAAACCTCCGTGCCATTCATGTCAACTTTTACCGTGAGATGAATGAAACGGAAGGGCGGTCTATGATGAACGATGCTATGCGCATCATCCAACAATGTCCTGCCACAGTGACGCAAATTGGATGCGATACAAGGGTCTGGCAAGTGGGTTACTTTCTCATCAAAACAATTGTTTCGTGCTAAACGAGAGCACAAGGTACGACGTGACGGTGCGGATGAACGACAAGGCTGAGTTATACACCCGTACCTACCCTCACTAGTTATGAGAATCCAGATATCCCGGAGCAATTTCTTGTCGCTCGAGGGGCATAGATCAACTACCTACATGCCACCTGCCACACGAAAAGAATGCTCATGAATTATACATCTACAATACATCAGTGCAACATGTGTGATGACATCTAGACCTCGAGCGCTAGGACTTGTTTTTCATCCTACACGCATACGTGGTCCCACAGCCTTCAAAGGAGGCTTCCGACAGATTTCTGAAAAAATACGAATTTGCTCGCGCTTATGTGCCTGAACGGCCATCCAACCTTCGATAGTATCAAAAATATCCTGAAAAGGATCTGCTTAGACATAGTTGCACCCACAGCAAGTCCTAATGCCTACCTGCACGAGGGCCTGGGAATGTGGTGCAGGACCCCAAAGATACAAGTCAGTTAGTGGATCGACAAGGTGTAGCCGTGCTTTGAACTGCATTAATGCTGGCAGATTTGGGCGTTTGCACAATCTGTCGTCTGCGTATAGGAGGAGGGCGTGCATGGCGCACAGACGGTCAAAGTGTATCTCCTCTGACAACATGGACAAGCAAAGGGCGATGTCTTCAGCCGTCGCGACTTTAGCAGAGAAGAACGATCCCAGAAGGCCAGCCTTATTTACTCCTATCAGGGTGAGGGCAGAGTGTCGACCAGATGTGGAGCTTATGCTCCTCCAGTCGCCGTCCTGAGAGTAACGTTTAGTACCCCAATTCTCTCAAACAGCAGGGGACTCAACTGGTTTCCAGTGTAGGCGAAACACCTCCATAGCGCCCACGCGCAAGGTCCTCTCGAAATGTTTGGCTTGTTTCGGTGATTCCTTCGTCAGCCTGACTAACATCGTTCGTACTACCATCGAAATAAGCGGTGTTGACTGAACGGTCTGCACTCCAGCGGTCAGCAGACTTTCGACAGCAAAACTCAAGCCATGAACTCGGAGCTCTTCCATTTTGGCATCGACAAAATTTTCAAATCCTCCCGCGAAGACCGGGGATTCGCCAAGTTGCATGACGCGACTGCTCTTGGCGTCTGAGGGACATGAATGGTGTTGGTCGCTCGGAGGCAATGCGTTTTCCTCAGGACCGGTGGTTTCGGGTGAGAACTTTTCATCCTCCTTGGGCTGACAGCCTTCACCAACGCTGTTCGAGGAAACATCATCCACGTTGCATGCGTCCGAAGTAGGACTGCAAGTCTCATATATGAGAGATGAAGAATAATTAGCGACAGCGAAAGTAGAGTCCATTGGAGTGGTCGGTGACGCGCGAAGGGAAGCAATGCCCGCCTGCGGTATAGACATCTTGTCGGCTCTGCCATTAGGCACAAGATTCCAAACGCTACACATGGTAGTGTTTGGCGGGGGGAGAGTGCCAGGGGTATTTGCAAAGCATTTCATCATGTTGCGTGTTCTGATTTCCAAGTCATTTGCAAGAAGGTGTCGTTGAGAGTGCTTCTCGAACGGCTCCAAAATTTCGGATGAAATATGATCTGGCAGTGTGCTGAGCAGCATGATTTGGTGTGGCAATTGACAGTGGGAGAGATGTTGGAGGGACCATGGATATCTGCGTCACGGTTTATATGTCTGGATTGTGTGGGTGTGGATATGTGGATTAGTTGGTTGTGGACCGACCGCCGAGCAAGGAGGAAGGAATACAAACACAAGGGTAACTATCAAAGCTGGCAGTGGCAGTGAAAATAGGACACAGCAGCGTCGCTTGGCTTGCGACTCAGCTCGCATACAATGCTTAGTGCAGTATGTGACCCATGCTGTTGTCGAAGACGGAGATCAACTCACGCCACACAACGTGGTAACATGGTGCGCATTGACTACGAGGCCCACTGGTACGCCACGGATTTGACCTTCAACTTGGATTGTGACTGAGCGAACAAACAAAGACGCTTGTTTGATCAGGGATGCACGAATTCTGAATCCGAGGACCTTGTTGTTCTTTAGATGCTTCAAGAGAGCATATCTGATTTGATGCCCAAATGGATCACTAGGATCTTATTTAGTGGTGCATTGACATAGCCTTGATCCTTCTCGGTTCACCTACACCAATTCAGCAACCGGAAATTTCAGAACAACTTGTGGTTTGTCATTGAGTGGCACTATAGCGCAGGGAGGCGTGACAGGTACTTCGAGGAGTTTCAAATAAATATTGTGGTGTTTTCAACTCCGACTGGCTCGGGATGCGAGAATTCGAGAACCCTAAGAGCGCACAGGTGAAAGGCGATACTAGACCTCACTAAACATATTCAATAAACATACCTGGCACGAATCGGTGCCTGAAGGACCTGACCAGTGGTACTGTTCGATTCATTGATCCGAAAGGGAGACTGTCTCTGTAAGGAAGGCGCATCACGTCTCCTACAGCACTTCTTCAGAGAGACTCTCAGAGATATCACCAGATTACTGTAGTCGGAAATGAGAAACGAGAAATTCTGACCTGTTTGTCTAAGTTACATAGGGAACCTCGAAGGAAGGATCACATTGGTAATCACCACATGAAAATTGTGGTCCCTGGGTGATTGCAGCGTCAGTAACTGCCACTTATAAGGTATCAAGCGTTCATAAAGATATGCATGTCCGATGCAGCACCTGGCTATAAACAAACTGTTGCGAAAGAACATCAAATCTCGAGACCTGTTGGTACTTCATACATATTAGGTATCAGCAGTAATGTTGTCCCCTGCGAAGGTGAGGGGCTTGCACTCTCAAGAAGACGGGCATACGCGTTCAAGGCCATTCTCGAACTTGATGTGTACGAGTCACTTCGCAAGTACAACAGTAAAGCCCGATATTTCGACCCGGGTGGGGGGGAATGGGTGATCATGATGAATTGTCAATCTTTAAGTTGGCGGCAATACGTCAAAGAAACATAGATGGTAAGTCGGAAATCATTGTCGAGGGATTATCAAAAACAGCGCACATTCGATCAGCTGAGGACAACGTTTAGCAACTTGAACTGTCAAAACTAACTCAAGACCTATCAAGCCGATCTTGACATAGACGAGTACTTTCAACCCTGGAACGCGACACCTGTCTTCTTCGCTTCTGCAATACCGCCCCCTGCGAACCCAGTGCCTGACAATTTAATGAATCAGAATGTGGTGAAACAAAACGTAGTCCATTTTGCTCCACAAGGGTCTATACGACCCAAACAAGTTAAAAAACACACCTTCTCTTTTCAATTCGATCATGTCTTTATCGCCAAGTGCGTGATCACAAACGATACACTGCTTGGCCACCCGTACCAGCTTATCAACACATACTTTACATACAACATGGGAACATGGTTTCATGACTGTGAATGGTCAAATCCCGCAACGGATGTCAGAGGCACGGACTTACGGAACATCATCCTATTATTGTGAAGATTACTTTTGCAAGCCGAACAAATCGGGACTCCATCATCCTCCAACTTGGATTTGCCCTTGTTGCTCTCCGCGGGAATAGAATCTGATGATTGTGACGCCGACCCAACGGGTAACAACGTAAACTTCACAGGCACCAATGACTTCAGACTGAAGGTGTCATGAAAAGTTGTTTCCCATGACAAATGATGTACACCGACGTTATTGGGTGGGGTGGATTCCCTCCCCTGCATGTTGTTTGAACCTTGACATCCTTGAGAGAGCTCGGCAAACCGCTTGAGGTGTATGTAGGAGTAAGCGAAGGCAACCAAAAGTCCGGTAGTTTGTGTCGTAATGACTCCGCCTGCTCTCGTTCGATCTGTCTTAGGGCTTCCTCTTCGGCTTCACGGGTAAGAGTTTCAACTGTTGAAGAGTCGAAGTCAAGCTTCCGCTTCGATGATCGAGCTGGGAACGATTGAGTCCACTAGGAGAAGTGAATAAACGAGATACGTACAATCTTTCGCTCCGACACCAGACGCAGATGCAACAGACGGCAGGTTTGCAGACAATCCCAGTTGGCCTTTCTCGAAATCGCGAAGTACACGTTCTCTGGCTGCCTCTCTAGCTCTCTCTTTCTCCTCTTCAGTTTCTTTCTTGAGCTGCTCAAGGCGCTCCTTCTGCCGCTTAATATCCTTCTTCTGTGTCACTAGATACTCAATTTATATGAAACTGTATATGTTATTGTGAACTTACATAGGTCGGTGTACGCGCACTCCTTGCAAAATAGATGACCTTGATCACATGCTATTGGCTCTCTGGCTCGTTGTAAGCACAAAGCACATGCGTCAAAATTTCGCATCGATTCATTACCCAGACGTTGCTATTGCGGTACTTAGTGAAAGCTTTGTATGATCCAGTTGAGCAGACGCACCCGTTTCGTACCATACTCCGCCTTCTGCCTCTCAGCGTAGGAGAATACCGAAGATGCCGTATTATTTTTACTGTGCTTCGTCATGGCAGGCTGCAACGACAAAAAGGCCTCTCAGGTTAACTGTCAGTAAATCAAGTAACTTGAATCGCTAACTCACGAATGTTCCAATTGAAATTACCTACTTTGGACGTCGGGTTACTCCGGAAACATAGTTGCAACCATATGCTAGCGTCCGACTCGGTTCTAACAATCATTAATATTTCAATCCTAGTACATATGGCAGAGTCACCATGCTGGCAGTACCTTCCGACCGAGAAATTTGATTCTCATACTTTGTAAAGTTTGTATACATGTCACAGTAAATGAATGATGCTTCTTAATTTGCTGACTCACAGACTCACAGTGTTGGTCTCTGATCAGTGACTAGTGACTGCCTGTCCTACCGGGACTCTACATTTTCAGGCGGACAGCCAAGGGGAGGTCCAGTAACCATGCGGCCACCGGTAAACCCCCTGCAGTCGGAAACACCGAAACTTTTACACAGTGCCACTGATCTCAGTTAAGTTACTACGGGGAGCTTGATGATTAGCCACTACATGGATTTGACATGCATCAGGCAAATAATGATACGGCCTGCTACGGTATGATACATCCTGATATATCGGATCAATCCGCTCATTGGTGGAGACAGCTATTCTTTCCATCCATCAATCCATCACAGCCAGCCACTGTCCTGCTGTACCCGCTGATCGGCCAAGGCCCAAGACAGCTGCCTTTTCTTGCGGTAAGCTCTTTGCCAAGCCAATATACTCCAATATACCTCTATATAAGTACTTATCCTCTGCAGTCATTTTATGGTCCGATGATCGTATCACAGTATGTTCACATCAGTGCGCGGCCTCCACGTGACGCGGACTCAAATATTGACAGTCCAGTGGGTGCCGGCTCTTTAGGCGCGCCGGTCCACCTACCGCTTCTTCTGGAACGCAGTTTCTGGCTGGTTGGCCGAGCTGACCTATAAAATGTAGCCATCCTGCAGCATTTGTAATCCAACCTGTAATCGATGTCACTTTCACCAGCCACTCCTAAATTTCGAGTAGCAATCTGGTGAGTCAGATGACCCCTCATGAACATTGCGCAGATTGAATCTCCTGTGCAGCGGTGCAGGGATAGGAGGGCTCGTCCTCGCTGTCACAATTGGAAAGTTTGCAGGTCACAATATCCACATAGACTTGTATGAAGCACAAGACGCCATCACGACTGCTGGAGCCGGGATTATAATCTCGCGGCGCGCATTGGAGGTCATAAAAGAACTCGACTTGTACGAAGAGATATCCCGTGTTTTGATCAAGCCCCCTTCCTCCAGTCTTGGTCTGTTAAAGAGTTTGTTTTTCAACTATACATAAATTAATTCATACCGACAGGGCCAGCATTCAGGAGGTCTAATGCCCCACGGGGTGGGTTTGAATGGTTCCATCAGACATCGAAATACCCACCATCCCATATGCACCGCCAGCATCTCGTAGACATTCTCAAGCAATCCCTCCCCTCGTCATGTAGGCTCCACTTCGAGAAACGCCTCACTCGATATGACAAGCAGTCATCAGGATCACTCATTCTTCACTTCGCTGATAACAGCACAGCAACTACGGATTTGTTAATAGGTGCAGATGGCATCCGCTCATCAGTGCGGAAGACACTCTTCGAAACATTAAACCGAGACGTCGTAGATCCAAGTAAGATAGGACACTACGCTGATCCATCCTGGACCGGAACGCTCGTCTATCGCACCGTCATACCAGCGAAGAAGCTCTCGGAGTTGGATCCAAACAACGTAGCCTTAAAGGGTTTCATGATGGTAAGTCCTCAGAAAAGCGGTCATGACCGTCATGATTGACTCTCATTTTGTAGTTCTGTGGGAAGGGAAAGGTAGATTATTGCGATCACTGGTCTCCACTTGCTGATGAATCTTTATAACTTCATAGCACGTCGTCTCGTATCCGGTTTCAGGAGGAACACTGATCAATGTCGCAGCACTTGTTTCTGATGAACAGAAAGCTGGCACACCTTTCGAGGGTCATTGGGTTTCGGATGTGTCCAATGAAGAGGTCCAGGAGCCATATCAGGAATTCGAACCTGCTGTTCAAAACTTGTTGAAGGTGAGTCTTAGGTTGGGTCGCTCATGTCGTCCTCGACTGACGACATCTCTTCAGTGTTTCGAAAACCCCTCAAGATGGGCACTTCATGTAGTAAATGAATTGCCGTTATCCACTTACGACAGAGTTGCCCTGATAGGTGATGCGGTACGCTTTTCCTTGCTGAGTCGAAGATCTTTTGATGAAATCGTGTAGTGCCATGCCATGACACCCCACCTTGGCGCAGGAGCTGGTCAGGCAATGGAGGTAGGGATAATTTTTACCCAAATTGTGCAGTCTTATCTTGTATGCAGGATGCTTTTGTTCTTGGTCGCCTTCTTGCCCACCCACTCACAACATTGGATAACGTGCCCGCCGCGCTGAAAGCATACCAGGACGTTCGCCTCCCTTTCGCTCAATTCGTAGCACGTGAATCGGCACGAACAGGACGTATGATCAGCGTTGATACCCCTAGTACTACAGATCAAGGAGGCGTACTTCAAGCAGAGTTGGAGATTCAAAAAGAGAAGATCTTAGCCCAGTACGAATGGGAACTTGACATGGGTGATGTCGTTGCAGAATGGTTAGAAGCAAAAATGAAACTGCAGGAAAGCATAGGTGTGACGAACAGGCAATTCCAAGTTGTAGCCCGGCTCTATGCACATCATGCATGTACGACGACTATGTGGATGATAAACTTCATACGTAACTATATAACTTCGTACTTATGATGTATTATTGTACAACTTATGGAGTATCAGCCAAGTATAAGTAGTTTTTTTTGTCTGCCTCGAAGGCTACCTCTATGAATTCGAAGGAACAGCCATCTTCCTTCAATTGGTCTGGCTCATGACATTTCACAGCATTTCGCGTTACTTACTCTTAATTTACGCCTGATTTGTCTTCACGATCTCTCAGATCTCATTCATGAACCTCTTTTCTGCGCAGTCACACAGGATACAGCTGATTCTAGCGGCTGTATCAGCATCTTTACTGACATCGGGCCTGTTTACTGTATATAATACCTATAGTCGACGTGAACGGAGACGCAACCTCGATCGAGAAATCCTCAGGTCAATAGCAGACCAGGCTGAAGGTTCTCCGAGTCAACAGCGCTTGAGACCAAAGGACGACGAACCATTGGATGAACAAATTCTCCACATTGGTGCTGATGAGTATGACGAAGAGCTGATCAGAGAGCAGCTCGCGCGGTGCTACGCATTTTTCGGGGATGAGGGCATGGCGCGCGTCCGGGAAAAATCTGTTGTAGTTGTTGGCTGCGGTGGCGTTGGTAGCTGGGCGGCAGTCATGTTGGTCAGGTCGTACGTGCTTATTACCGTCTACTATCCGTGTTATTCGTGATTCACAAATTACGTGTAGAGGCGTGTCGAAGATCCGACTGGTGGACTTTGACTATGTGACAGCTTTCTTCGCTGAACAGACATGCCACGGCTGTGCTTGCGGATGTAGGAACGCCGAAAGTGGGATGCATTGAGCGGACGCTCAAGCAGATCTCCACGTGGGTGGAGGTGGACAGCCGCGTTGAGATTTGGAGGAAGGAAGACGGAGGGAAGTTGCTGGAGGGAGCAGACTGGGTCATCGGTATGTTAATGTGCCCTTCGATCTCGTTCGCCTTCCATTCAGCTTGCTATGAAAAGATGCAATAGACAATATCACCACAAAAGTCGACTTGTTGAAGTATTGCCATGAGCACAATATCAAAGTTCGTCCTTGCCACTGACTGCTATCCAATCGTATCTAACTCCGAATGCTACTGTAGGTGTTTTCGTCTATGGGCGCTAGTGCAAAGGCAGACCCAACACGAATTCAGATTAGTGACATCTCTTACACCATGTACGATCCTCTCGCACGCTCTGTTCGACGCAGGTTACGGCTGCAGGGTGTATCCTCAGGAATTCCTGTCGTTTATTCCACAGAAGTTCCCGGTGATGTGAAGCTGCTCCCTCTTCCCGAGGAAGAATTCCAGAAGGGTGACGTCAAAGAACTTGGAGTATTCGATGATTTCAGGGTGCGAATATTACCAGTCCTCGGTATGTCCTTGATTCTTTGCAAACTGGCGTCCTGGTATCTTACTGTTCTTCCGCGGGGCAGGCTCCTTGCCATCTCTTTTCGGGCTGCATATCGCAACCTACGTTCTCTGTGAGATGGCCGGAAACCCAATCCTGAACCCTCTGCCCATAAAGAATCGCAAGAAGCTCTATGAGCGCCTCCTTCGTGATCTTTTGCATCGTGAATCGAAGTTCGTTGGGGAGCCGATCAAGTGAGTTCACACGTAACGTCGTCTGACCTGCCTTACACTTCATGCAGTAAACTACCTATTGACGAAGATGATGTGGCGTTGATATTTGAGGACCTACATCTCGGTCGTTCTGTTGTACCTCCTCACGCTGTCCCAGCACACCCAGCACTTGTGCGGTGGGACCCCGCCAAGCCACTCACTCCAGAGAACTGTGTGGTCTTTGATTCTACGGAGGCGGCGAAGCACATCAGAGAGTGCTTGGCACCTGGGTCGCGGACTGAGGAAACCCATCCAAGAAAAACCCCGAGAGACGTATGGGGACACGAAGTGCAGGCTGTTGTGGAACGTCATGCAGGAGACCTGGCAAAATACAGAGCGTGGGTTGGGCTATGACAAAAGCTTTGGCCAGCACGCACAGTCAGCATCTGAAAAACCACAGATCGAGTATATTAGGAAGCTTCGGTTTCTGATAGAAATCGAACTACGGCGCATAGATATTCAATAGGTTATAGTACTGTAACAATACAATCTTCTTTAACTTCAAGGGTCATCTTACATCACTTCTCCATTACCCTATTCCCATCTCGTCCATTTGGTCCCATGGCCCTACGTAACATAGATGAGCGTGCGTCTTTGAGAGTTGACTATGCAGAGAGTTATGAAAGCGCCAACAAGTAGCCCCGTAACAATACATGTTGCGGTTTCAGCCAGCGAATGCGGTCGGCGTTTGGGGTTTCGCTGCGGTTCATTATGTGGAGATTCCGATTCTGGTGTAGTCTGAGTCTGCCCCGCGACGGACTGCTGTTGTTCTTGTTGAATGACAATCGTGGGGGCAAAAATGAGGATAGGTGTCTTCGACTGATTGCTATCTGGGCTCTCAGAGCCAGGTGTGGCTGCAACAGCCTGAGCAGCCTGCGAAACAGATGCAGCTGGAGGGGCGGTAGTTGTCGGTAACGCTAAGATAAGAGTATCTTCATCCACCGACCATTCGACGATAGACGCTGGGGGGGAGGGAGGCATAACAACGAATTCTTCGACTTCGACTTCGACTTCTATCATGTCGTTCTTGGAATCGACCGATGAAGCGACATCGGCCTCTTCGTAGTCCTGTACAACACGTTCGAGGTCGGAGACCACCCCTTGCAATCTCCGAACCTCTTCAACCGCTACCCCCCTCTGCTTCTCTCGAACTTCCTCGCCAAGTGATTGGACAAGGGAGCGAATGACGTCCCACATCTCGACGTGGTCTCGTGACCACCACTGAGCTGGCCATTGCGCAATTATGAACGCAAGGCTGCAGACTGTCTCAGTTGCTTCAGCGAAATCGTCGACGACAACGCTATGGAACCAGGGGCGTAGGAATGTCATTGCCAAGCGAACGGAACTTCCAGTTGCATCGCGAAGACGATGCTCAGTGGGAAGATGCAAGAACTGATCCGACATATCTTGGCAGAACTGGCGGAAACTAGGCTTGCGATCCATAGTATCCCATGATAGGATATTAAACTGCGATGAAGACGACCGCTTATCGACAATGGTGTCTTGGCGGAGGAAGTATGACGGGAGTTTGTCGATGATGCTTAGAAGGGGGACTGAGGCTAGAACAGCCGAACCGGGGATAGATCCATGAACAAGGACGTCTTGCGACTCCAATGCGAATCTGTACCACTTCCAGTAGTCCAGATGCCTTCTACATCATGAAATTAGCTTATCAGAGCAACCAGGAGTCCGATCAAAAACACTGACTCATTGGGCGTGCCCTTTCTTAGTAGCTCCAGGGCGGTCGCAGCTCGACCGGCAAGCTGACGTGCATCGATAATGGCGATTTCGATGTCGTGCTTGAGACCAACCCGGTACCTGCGGGTAGCCTCCCAAATAGCCCAGGCAAAGCTGAACGTAGTCGAGATGTAAGGGGACATGTGTCTCTGCGTCCAGTCCATGTGCTGGGCAACATCTGCATAACTGCTCGTTGAAGCTACTGACTTGCCTGTAAACGGTTGTCGAAGCCGCTCTGCAGCCTCTCTAAATTGCTCGTTGTACTTCTGGCCAACAAAGTAGGGCTCAGTAGCATCAAAGAAAGGGGAGCGTTGCTTCGGAGTGTATACACGGAACAAGAAATGGTTGTCCTGGATAAGGCGATCAAAAGTATGATCAGAGCCATACCCGTATTGGGGTAGCGGACCACCTGAAATTGGGCTCTGAGGTGAGGATGGAACGACGGTCATCGTATGTAACGTCGAGGGCAAGAGGATATAGATCAACTTGGGCTGAAGGAAATGCTTTTCTAGAACTTAGAATCGTCCTCGTGTTATCCAGCCCTATCGATCCGGGTCATGGACATGAAGACAAACACATGGACTCAACGAGGCTTTTAATTGCATGTACAGGTCTGAAATGGAAAGCAAAGGCCCCACCTATCAACTGGAACCAGACAGCTGCTACTTGACGAGCTTTCCGCTCACCAGAGTGACAGCTGCGCGTGAGTCGGCATTCGTCAACGTTCTTGACTGAGGGCGGATTTGGGGCGGCCAGCAGTTGTATAAATATCATTTTCTATGTCGTTTCGACGCCTGGATGCAGATACCTCAAACTTACAGACGGAGGTTGAGTGAGCGTTCTTGAACGAGCCTTTGTATTCCGTCCATCGTAAGTCGAACACAAGTAATTCTGTCAAAAACTTAAGGTCGAACATGCATGAACGCCAATTGAGGGTGCCGCTGAACTTCAATTCCGAGTCCTAAAGCGGGTAAGAGCCATGCATCTGCAACGTTTCGCCGGAGAACCCAACGAGGATTCATCGTTTCTTTGCACAGCACCACCAGCACACCTCATCCGGTATGCTTGATAAGATGCTTGGCGGCATGGAAGCTGCACGATTCGATGCGGTACAGCCTTCAGGCCATCTCGGAGAAGACTCAGCATATATGAGGTTAATGCTAGAATACGTATCTCCGAGTCAGTGCTTGTCGCTGATTCCGTATGCAATATCCCAATTGGTGACCGATCTATCATTATCTCCAAGCCCTGATCCGAGCTTGTGGGGAAACACGCACCCGCTCTCGACGGTCTGAACGCCTGTGTCGAAATGTCACGGTGCGCCCGACAGCAAGCCGACGTTCCTAACGGTGACAATGTATACCCGTCCTCCTTGGCAAGCTCTTATTTGTCCAAAGGTGAGTTTTCAACGTGAGTCACTAGTGGTGCTAAGAACTATATCAGATTTCCACAGATGCCCTCAACAGGCAATCATTCATCTCGATAATCTCGTCATCTTGGCGGTCCTCTTCGTCACCTTGGATGCTGAATGTGACCACAATTCCAGCCACGTCGGGAACCTATACCTAGTATGGGATCTGCAATTTGGCAATCTCCATGGCTAACAGTGGTGGCGTTTATGCGGCACTCGCACACCCTTCTCTACAACTTCTTTAAATGCAAATCTTTTTCACAGCTCCCCATTAGTGATGGATCGTGAGTTATCTACTAACAACGATTAGTGGTCGTCCGGCACCCGGACCCTTTCATCTCGGCGGCCAAGTAACGTTCGTCTCAAAGTTGTCTGTGCCTGCAACAAGAGAAGTCGGGAATAGGCAAGCCGCTGACGGAGATATGCTCTTGGCATAACTCTATTACCGCTTGTCCCAGGAAGAGTAGAGTGGCCCGGTAAACTTGTGTTCGATTATAGAATGCTTGGCAGCATCAGAAATCGCAGTTTCTATGCTTTCCACCGAGTCGGCGCCGTGTTGCAATTGAACAGTTGGACTACATTTCACTATAACCGCTTCAATTCCGCTACAAGGTAGCAATGCGTACTTTTCTGATCGTTCTCACTGTTCCCAGAGACTATTCTATGGACTTTACCCCCTATATTTTCAGATCAAGATGCTCTCAGGACTGGTTATTCCATGCATCATATCTGGTATATAAGGGGGGTTCCACAGATTGTGGTGTTTAGCATCCCACAGATTATCCAGTCATGTCTTCGCTGCGTCGCCCATTTGCCACTGCACTACAAGGCGCATCGTCCGGAAGAGTCGCACAACCCTTACCTGCGCGACTATCCTCGACGATGTCAGTTGCGGTAACCGCGCAAGAATACGAGGCACTCACTATTCCACCAATCTTTGACATCTTTGACGCTCCAGTGCGCCTGGGGGAGTCTTCCGTAGTTGTTAGACGAACAACCACTACCACTCGCGTTGTTGCACTCGAACACGACGGTGAAAAATCGCGCAATGCAGCTAGCAACTTCATCCGATCCCACCATTTCTCCTCACTGCCTCCCCCCATCGTGTTTGATGGCCCTGCTCGCCCGGCACATTTATTGCCGCGAGCCCTTGAAAATCGTCGCAAAATGCGGCAATGCATATCTCCCTCGCCTAACAGACAGGCACACACCCCTTCGTCCCCTTTCATATCAACCTCAGAGCCTGTATATGAAATCTTCGATGGACCTTCGCGAATAACCCGCTATAAATACCCAACGTCGTCCTCACAGGTACTGGAGACTATTCTATCTGAGGTTGTCACTCACTCACACATACCCCCTCTTAGTCTTCATCATGGTCATATACTTGCCTTGCTCTGGGTATTTCTGGAGCCTTTGGTTGGCTAGCGATGAAGGACCAACTAGATGACCGATAGCAGCAGGGAATCGGGACATCTTCATAAGCGGGCGCGAAACTCTTGGCCATGATTAGGCTCGAAATAAGTACCGTTTCGCGCCAAGATATGTGCACATGTCGAGCTGCGAAACGTGCGGGCCCGAGCCTGATAGCCGTGAGTCGGCCTCTCATGCGGCGTTTAGGCACACAGCCATGCGTGTCCGGCATTATGTCGTCTCAGCGCTCTTATCTTTGCGTTTCGGATCTCATGTCGTGTTAAACGCCTTTTTTGGGGGGCATTCACAACTTATGATCCAATCCCACCTTTCATAGATTTTAGAGCCGCGTGCTGTTTTATATTGTGTAGCGATAGCGTATTCATTATAATTGTAGCCATGTTAGATGTGTATCACTGTCCTGTCAAGTGCAATCACAATAGACCGGTCTCTTTGTTGCCACAAACATTATCTGCTAGAAGACGTACTATGTACCATGCCCCAGCTTAATTTCCGAATTTCTGAATTTCTGATGGCCTTTTACATAATTAAGGTTCCACTGACGTCTCACTGTACATCACACATTTACCACTGACTTCGCTCGAGCGCCTCAACATGCATCTCACAGCGTTCCCCATGGCTAGTGACTATGGCATTGCGAAATAGAACACTTCATTCAACCACTACCTATACTACTATATAGCTATACCACCGATGAATGCCAGAAACTTATGTTTTACTTTTCCTTCAAGACTCGCCATGGCCTGCGTTACACGACATCGAAGCAAACCCATACGGACAGAAACCTCACAACTTTGAGAGCAATGGCTCACATCGACTTCATCCTGCGTCGGAATGGCCGTCTGAAAGTCTATCACTTGCACGTTGCAAGTTGCGGTAACGGCCAACGCGGCCATAATATGATCAACTTCCTGATTTGTTTGGGTATTCTATCAGAGTCAATTTCCGCAACATAGGAAGAGGAAGTTCGTCGAATATCTCGGTAAACCAGCGCGAACCATCAGGATCCGATGGGAGAGGGAGAGTCATTGATTCCGACTCAAGGCAAGAATGCGTGGCCGAATGACTTCTCGCGCCACCACGATTGTCTCCAGAAGAGGGAAAGTCATTGGAATGGAGAGGATGATCGGGGGGGGAAGCGTATTGGAGATGGTGATACATAGCCGACAGAGATTTAGTGCATTGAACCTATTGAGATCTGACCAGCTACATTCCAAGGTTTTCGTATGTGGCGTGTCCAAGTTGGAACTGGGCCATTCGTTTCCGCATAACACACCAGCCACTGAAATTCCCACCGCCCGCTCTCGGACTGAAGGATCTCGAGCAGTCGAGAATCTGCCTGTGAAAGTGACCTGTAATCTGAAGTAACTTTGGCTTTAACGCGGGATAAGTTCGACGATGAGCGCTGAGCAAGGACGCTGCGAGGGAAGCTAGCGCGCTCTGTCAGTATCATGAAGGGACGCAGACACAAGAAGCTCTCGTCAGTGAGCAGGTTGCTAGCTTTGAACGAGTTCCACAGACATACTTTAATCAGTTTGCCAAGTCCATCGGTGTTCTGCGCAATAAGGATTGGTACGATTCATCAACAAGTAGTCGTTAAGTGTGGGAAGAGAGTAGGAAGTACTCGAGAAAAACGCCGCTAGCCGTGCATTGATGCTTGGCAGCTCATCATACGCAGCACTCAATCGAATTACTTCAGCAGGCTACATCAATTACCAGTAAGTCGTAGATTATACGCGTCGATTCTTATCTGATCTCGGCATGATGAACGGCGACAATTAGCTCTGATATGAATCAACTTTTAAAGGTGAGAACCAATGTTGCGTGGCGTTGGCCTTGTACCGCTGGGGCGTGACCGTTACACCGATGAAAAAATCCGGACGTCCCTATGGGTAAAGCCAGTTCAATGCGTTACCTCCAAAGAATTCCGCCGAAGAAGAATGCGAGAACTCACCGTCCACATCCGCCCATCACTCACTATCGTCCTCAAATTCACGCACGTCTGCATCATGTATCTCACGTCATTCTTTGCCAAGGTTGCACGCGGGCCGTGGCTTGCGTGGGCATCGCCGACATCGGTCAACGTGTGCAACTCTTTCAAATTCGAGATTGCTGTAGTAAATGGTTGCTGGAATGACTCCTGTGATGATGCGCTTCCACCATAAGAAGAAAAAACGTACAATGTCTTTGATTGGCAGCGGTATTTCCAGCATTTCCAGATCTTTGCACCTCGAGCTTAGCTTTCTAACCGTATCGATTGAAACTGCACAGTCCATGAGAGCAAGACGTTTCAAAGGTACTGTGATGGCGCTAGGCGGAGCAATGAGATCAATGATAGAGCTCCATATGGGGAGCTGACGGTCCGCAAACTTGAGCACAAGTGTAGACAGGGAGGTCAGTGAAACAAAGAGTGATGACATTGTCACAGCCGTTGCGTCAGATGTCGGGCGCACATCAATGGCGAGATGCCGCAGGCTGGGTAAGGTGATGGTAGGTAGGAAAAAAAGGCTTGGTGGAGGGGGATTTTCCTGCCGAAGATAAGTGAGTGTCAAAAATGTATAATCAAGTAAAGACGCACGAATATAGTGAAAGAAAATTCCTTCAGCGTTGGGGTGTGTGTTGTGGCAGCTTTGATGACCACCGTGTGAGGAACCTTTGAACATCCAATGACGTGCAGCCCACGAAGGCGAGGCAGTAGCGGGAGCAAGGCTTCCAAAAACATGCCATTCACCTCTTGAGACATCTAAACAAACATCGATAAACTGTTGAAAGTAAGCGAAAGTGACGCACAAAGATCGTGAGGTGCGAAAGTGTCCGCTGTAGCGACTGCGCCCATCTCGTCAGCGAATCTACAACATTCCAGGTCGGGTAGTCGAGAGTCAGGCTGCGTAGTGTTGTCATTTTTTGCAGCATCTCCCCTTGTGTCGTTGTGAGCGCGGCATAGATGTGCAC
Organism: Suillus lakei; assembly: GCA_016628065.1. NCBI lineage: Eukaryota > Fungi > Basidiomycota > Agaricomycetes > Boletales > Suillaceae > Suillus > Suillus lakei. The sequence continues at coordinate 38,613 of JABBWA010000342.1, forward strand.
ATCCTGCAAGCATTCCTTCCCCTGTAGGGAACCAAGCAGGGCTGGAAGGATCCTTGGGCCACATACAAATGATGTTAGGTTTTTGCAAACCTGCAGTGCGTCTGCAGTTTCCGAAAGGAATTTTGGATGCACTTGTCCGACCGCGATGAATGGTGCACAATGTATGTCGACGTGACGAACGTGGACAGCTAGATCAGGGTGATTGCGAAGGGTGAGGAATGGTGACATTATCTGATGGCATAGTCATGAGAAACACGCCTTTTCACGAATGTCCGACCTACCCCGCCTTCTGACCTATATCGTTTGGCATGCTTTGCGGTGAAAGAGACTGTGGCATACAAACACGGAATAACGCCAGCGAGGAACGACTTGCTAACAGACGAGACAGCAACGAGATCATTTCCAGAGATGAATGCAAAAATTAACTCGAGCACATCGAGATTCAGGTTGTCTGCCGTGACCATTGGTTGAGTGTTCGAAGTGGACGTTTTTAGAAGATGCGGGTCCTCCCGAGCCACAGCCTGAGACTGTTTGTCCGGGTCTTCTGCGACAGCAGTTGGGTCAGGCTCGCAAGTGCAACCACTGGTCCTGAAGGGCAAGAAGGAGCAGGTTATGACAGTTGGTCAGCGTCTGTGCCAATAACTTTGATGGTGTCGACGAAGTGCCAGCCATGTCCATTTACGGTCTACCAAAGTCAAACAATTACTATACCTGTAAGGTCTGTCTTGAACTTCCTTGTCTCCACGCACAATTGGCTTGTAATTACCAGTATACAGAGCACGAATCCTTTATGTGGTGCGCTTTCGTGGCTGCGCTGAACTTAGAGGATATGTACGAGTCTCGTGACTAATATATAGTCGCCCCCTTCTTCAGCTTCGCACTCCATCCCGCGAAGCTTTCCGCCGTATTAGCCCACTTATACATATATGGTATAGAATTTCATTCACAGTGGAGCTGAAAGCTTCGACGCCTTTTTTGGCACCTTAGGGTGCGTAGATGTTTACTTTCGACCACCCTCTGATCCTGCTCCCCCGCATCCCCAGCTTGGCAACGACAGAGAAGATCTAGGAGCAGTAGTCACACATACCACCCGTCGTTCCTTGGATACGGATACAAGAGTCAGAAGGCCGCATCGACCACTGACTGTCCGCTAGCCCTTTCTCTCAGATGTGTTGTATTCAGGGGCACAGTTGCGCATGTTGCCTACATGGGGTTCGGCATACGGTATCCCCAGGTATATGCCACCGCATCTGGGCACGACCAGCTGTCGAGGTATACCGCAAATCCCACATAAACATGGGGCCAATGGAGGTCCGTGCCAAAAGTTGAATAAGGCAAAGTTCAGCAGCATCAACCTTCTCGCGAACCGGAGACGTACGAGGCACGTACTAATTGGACGTGGAACTGGTCCACCGGAGTTCTGAGCTGCTGGATTTGTCGATATAGACATATGACCGGGTAGATTCGACCCCATGCGTGCGCTTCGCGATTTGGCAAAACCTTTTGTCGACCATATTCCGACCCTTTGCGCTGCCTGTGAAACATGGTCCGTTCTTCTCTCATCAAGGCAGGATGTCAAGTAGCGCGTTCTTTTCGACCGTGTGATCCACAACTATCGCTGACACACGGCCGAGTAGCATCAGGAGCACACAATCAATCTCCTTCTGGATAAGGTTCTCCGTTACACCTTTTAATATCGGGATTTGTATATCTCAATGCATCGCTCCGTTCCATAGGTCCGTTTCGTGAGAGACGATCAGCACGTTACCGAAACCGCGACGCCGAAGAGAACCAGAAATACCGCACCATCAGCATCTGCACGACCAAGTGCTGGTTGACGAAGAGCAGTGCCTGCATAAATCGGTGACTGGACATAGACTTAAGTAATTTGCTCCCGAAGCCACATTCTCCTGTGACACAGTGGGGAACTGCTGCAAAACTGAAGTGGAGAAGAAGGATTTTGGGCAAAGCCGACCGACGAAAACTGCTGGTGGACGCCAGCCACAGACCTTCAAGGGAGCACGGTGGTTTATGAACGATTGTTATGCACCTTCGTCTGGTATGCGGTTCGGGGTTATAAAAAATTACAGAATCCAACTGGAAGGTCTGGTAAGCTTGGATACGTGCGCAAACGCACTCAGAGTTACAGTAACGCACAAGTATTTGTAACGGCACGACAAAAGTTTGTCTATCATACCTGTTGACACCATCTTTCATATTCAAATCTGCCATGTAATCCCGTGACGATCTCCATATAATCGGGTTCGTCGTCAGGCGTCAAGTGTCCGTGTCGGACAAAAAAGTCGATGAGGACTGTGGGTGTATTCAATGCAAACTCTGCTCTGTAGATCATTTGCATTAGCACTTACCGGCAGCGCAATTGGGCTTGAAGATTCCCTGCCGCATTTTCGATTTCACTTCATCCAGCGATAGCAACTATTCGATAGGATCGTTTGGCGCGCTTGAAAAATAGAGACACACAGACGTACATCAAAAGACTCCACCTCACCGTCTGATGGGCGGGGCTGGAACGGAGTATCTTGTGGTATCCCAAGATCGTAAACGTATCTACAGCGTTGTCGTTAAGATTCCCATACACAGAACCAGACAGCACTTACTCGACCTCTGGTTGTAAGAAGTGCATTCTGTTCCTGTAATCATCCCATGATTATACTTTTTGCAATTCGCCCGGAAAACATGACAGACCGTTACCTGAAGAAATAACTGATTGTCCCGACGGGTTTTGCGTGGTTCCTCACGATGCCTGCTTCCATACTGGCTTCCTCCTCGCATTCCTTGACGAGGCTCTCAAAGACAGGCATGCCACTGGGTATTCCGCCAGCGACACTATTATCTAACCAGCTCGGCCACCTGATGTAGCCATTCAGCTATGTACTTTATATAAACCGATCAAACTCACGTCTGCTTCGTCTTCGCCCGCGTTGGTACCCAAATCTTCACTTGTGGGCTGCTGGCTATCCCTTGATAGATAGTCATGTGTATCCCATATGTCACGACACCGAAAAGAGGACACGCAGCACGTTCCATCTCAAAGGCGTAGTTTCCGAGTCCCTCGTCAGAATCATCCTCAGGATAGTGCTCGTGCACGCCAAAGGGATTCCTGTACACAGGGTACGTCTCGTTCCGCCATTTCCGGGGCCCAATGCTCGCAGGGAATGCACCAGTGTCGCGCCAGCGCTCACAGAGCTCTTTTAGAACTGCAGTGCGCTTTCTCGGGGTGTTGACTGACGCATCAAAGCTGACACTGTGCCCGGCCTGAGGTTCTGGAATAACCCACATCCCAGGTTTCTCCTTTCGAAGAAGATCTACTACGTCGAGCCTCAAGAGCCCAACAGCAGGACTTCCTGGAGACTGTGTTAGTGTCCACGGGACGAAAGAATCCGTATCGGAAGGCTTCTGAAAGACGTGAACAGAGCCATAGTTAGGTGGTAGGCGAAAATTGTCGCATATCTTGACGAGCTCAAGATAAGAAAGTGGCGAGGATGCGGGAGATGGGGGGTCGTTAGACATCTCAAACTTCTGAGCCATAAAAGCAATTAGATTCCTTATCTTTATATCTCCACCCTCGGCCGACGCTCTCCTGATAAGTGGGCAGTGAAAGATCCATATATACATTATCACGAAACCCATCCTGGCCTTTGTAATATGTATTCAAGACCCAAGAGAATATACAAAGTTCCAGGTTTCCGTGGCATAATTACTGTGAAAAGGCGAAAAAAAATGCAATATGTACGGAGCCCAACAAAATGATATAGCTGTAGTAAACAAGATGAAAGGGGAAGTATGCGTGTAGAATCAGGGTCCATCTACTATTTGCATAGCATTCACCTTCGATGAAGCAGGTCGTGGACCTTGGGCGGCTGGTGAGTATGAAATGAGAGGGGAAGCCGTTCTGCTCCCCCCACCAAATAACGATGCGACACCATTCATACCGCCTTCCATCTCTCTCGGGGGTGCTCCTGGACCTGCGAGGCGAGGAGAAAACCCAGATGCTGGACCGATAGGCGGCATACCAAGCTTTGACGAAGACATCGGAGGTGGGGAATGTGGTCGCCTGGGCTTCAAGACTGGGCTACTAGTAGTAGACGCATGAGGCTCAAAGCGTGACGGCGACCGCAACCCAGGGTGCGGTATTGATGACGGACTGGGAGGGAGGGGTCGGACACGAGGCGGGGAAACTCCCGATGAGTTTTGACGAGATAGGGCAGATTGTGGATGTGGAGGGTGACTCGACGAAGATCCTGCGTATCGATGAGGTGCAGGGGAGTGGTGGCGGTCTGGTGGAGCTTGGAACGGGGGAGGACGCTCCCGGTCATCCTGATGCATCCAGCCATGCCTCGGCGACGGTGCAGGCCCGCTTGGCAGTCCAGGACCCGAGGCCGAGCCTGTAATACTATTATGTGACGGCGCCAACACAAATGGCGTCGCAACAGGTCGGTCACGCTCTTCATATGGTGGATGAGTCGATGACGGACGGCTCCCGTGTTTATTCCAGTGCTGCTGCTGCTTGAGGTTAATCATTTCCTGCGGTTGCGGCTGCGGCTCGGGCGGGTGGTGGTGATGCACAACGTGGTGGTGGTGACGGTGATGGTGGTGGCCACCAACGTGATGATGTGGTGGGGCATGTGCGTGGTGCGGGTGCCGATGGTGGTGCTCACGATCTAGTTCTTCCTCGCGGCGTCGCCCTTCTGCTCCTACGTTCCAATCCATCCCGCCCGCTGGCTTGGGCATTGCAAATCGCGTTGTATCCTGGAGTGCTGTATTCGGGAATTGTTGTTCTGAATGCGGAGGAAGTGGTGGCGGCGGCATTCCAGGGCCGTATGCAGGAGGAGGGAGGCCATCATACTGTGCTGGGACAGGTCCGGAGGGTAACCGCTGTAAGCGTCCTGGTGCACCCAATGGGTACCCCTGGTTGGGTTGTTGGAATACAGGTGGCGGGGGTGGGGGCGGCATGCGCACGTCTGGGCCACCATGAAACGCTAGAGCATCCATGGAAGGTGCGCCATACATTGGGCCCATGACCATGCGTGCATTCATCATACGGTGCTGATGCAGGAAATCGAGATCTGCAGCCGCATCTGCTGGAGGGAGGGCGTTCAAGTCGGGGTATGCGGTCGCGAGCATGTGGCGTCGGGAAGTTGTGAGAGGCAATATCTGTGCAATTTGACGAATGGTGGGTGCGGGAGGTGGATCGGGGATTACATTGGGAATGCGGCGTGCTGCGAACAGAACATTCGTGAACCGTACAGACACAAACAAGAGAAAATAATCCTACGTGGTTGAGGTCTCTCGATAGCTCTGCGCTCGCGCTCCAGTTTACGGCGTTTACGGTTAGTCTCAGCAATCATCTCTGTTTGCAGGTCATCTCGTGCGACCTAAGTCGAGTCATCAAATGCAACGTGAGTAGCAGATACGGACAGGACACGCATCAAACGCACCTTCCACCAACTCCAGACCGCGTCTTCGTTTGTCCTCCGCCGTTTGTTAGCGGAGACAACCTCGTACACGCGCTTTCTGCAAGCAAGAGCAAGACGTTTGTCTCGACGTTTGTTCAGTTCGGCCTGCAGATGTATGAGTTCTGGGTGTGTTCCTAAAGCAGGTTTTCAGCATGGACGAGTTTGAAACGGGTAAACATACACACCCTCGGAAACCAATGCCTCCTCCCACGCGAGTCCCTCCATTTTCTCGACATAGACCTTCTCCCGCAATAGTGCAAACTTCAGCTCGATAGTCGCAAGCACATCCAGAGCTTCTGCACGGTGGGCGGGCTGTAATTCCAACTCCATTTCCATGTCTAGTTCATCCTCCACTTCTGCTTCAATGAGAGCGGACTCGACATCTGGAGCTGTTAATGTAGCAGCGTCGCCGTCTTCATCTTTGTCCTTCTTGCCTCGTTTGCTCTTACGTTGCGGCCTGCCGTTCTCAGGTTTGGGCGACGGAGAGCGCGAAGAGGAAGGTGAGCGGGACCCAGACACAGAGGATGCAGACGGAGTAGGAGATGGCGGGTCAATTACGGTTGACCCTGCCATGATTGAGTGTGAGGCAGCGGCAGCTGCAATGGGCGCGACAGACGCTGGCAGGGGAGCTGTGATATCAATGGGAATCAATGGAATAGTGGTGACTGCCTTGACCAGTGCTGAGGGTGGCTCTGCCTCGTTATCCATGTCTATGTCCACACCCACATCTAGAGGCCCGTCATTGTCCTCAGATTCGGTGTCGTTTTCGTGGTCATGGTCATTGAGGGCGGGAGGATCGTCATCATCATCTCCGTCGGCTTCTCCTTCGAGTACCCCATTTGGTATGGCAAGAAGGCCACGGCGCTTTGGAGGGACAAGTGCCAGCTCGTCTTCGTCAGAGGCATAGGGCTCTGGTTCTTCGTCCACTGCCGAATTGGAAGTGGAATTTTGTGGGTCAGCGGCACCGTCCTCATCCTCGTATTCTTTCGCACGTCCGTTCACAACTACGCCAACATCGTCAAGAGGCTCGTCAGCGTCGGCATCCCCTTCGGGGTTGTCGCCATCGAGGTCGTCCCTCGGATCATCCTCATTCTCGTCATCCTCTTCCTCCTCCATAGCTCGAGGCGGGCCAGCCATCTCTTCTTCTTCCTCTTCCTCAACCCCGGGTGTAGCGCTTCCTTCACTCTTCGAATTTGAATTGGAGTTGGAGTTCTTTGATTTGTATGCCCAGTCCCACATCGGGGCAGGGACCAGGCCGCCACGCTTTTTTCTTCCTCCGCGACGGGGCTGCCGACGACGTGAACCATCTTCAGCATCTCCGTCAACGAATGTCTTAGTCTTCTTTTTGGGCGACTGAGACTCCTGGACGAGCTCGTCGTCTGTAAGCTCTGATAGCTCGGACTCGGCATCCAAGCCGGCGCCCGAATCTTCTTGGGGCGGCGGCGATGGAGAGGGTGAGCTTAACGATTCAAGTGAGGCTGGAGAGCCCGTCATCATGGGCGACAGCGAGCAAGGATGATGGCAAGAACGACCAAGACAAATGCGAAGACCACCGCTAGTTCAAAGATGATCGTCCAAAAACGGAAGTTTAATTGGACCGTGCGCAATCTCATCCACACGTGTCGTGTCTCACGTGACGCGTAATAGCGGAACTAATTGTTGGCTATTTTAGGCAATTGACGAAACGAGGAAACTTTCCAGTTCATCGTCAAGGGTGGTAGCTATAATTCGAACAATAATATTTACAACAAACACAGTCCCAAAAACAAGACGATTATAATCCAACAAAACTTGAAACACAACCCTAGAAATCTCCAAGATCGACCTCTATCATATCGATGACAGACACTTCCAGGCTCTTGTCCTTCTTCGTGCCTGTCCGCGGGTCAGACAATGCTAAAGGTGGGAGCGGCGATATTGATCGTCCACCGGCCGTATCATGGGCCTGCAGTGCAGGCGTTCCCGTCCCATTTATATTCGGCGTACCCGATCTGTATGATGTTCCATTCGGATTTGAAGTTGATGGCCAGAGAAGCGAAGTATGATGCAATCAGGGGCAAGACAGATGACCAAGTGACATCAACCATAATAGTGTGAGTACAAACCTTGATATTGTGTCGTTGAACAGCCTCGGAACAGTTTTTAATCTCGCACTCGGGTCCGCTGGGGTCGCGGTGCCCGAGGCATTCATCTTGCGTTCCCTTCGTTCCGTTCGGACTCCAACATTTCCGCCTTGCGCACTCCTTCTAAATTGGCCTTGCGATTACGCTCATTTACTTTCGCGAGTTTGTCATTGAGCGACTCTTCGCCTCCATTCCGAGCAGGAATAACTACCGCGGGGCAACTCTGCCAGCTTGGCGTCAATTTCGGCAACTTCGGCAAAGTCCTGTCGCCGGATCGCCAGTGTCTTGGCCTGCATAAGTGACGAGCGCTGCAACGTCAGGGATGCACCAGATGGCAAGTTCGATAACTGGCTTTTCCGTGCCAACATAGCGGTGATGTCGCTCTAGGTTCGATTCAGCAGTGACAACTTTGAAAAGGTAATGAAAGGTCATACTTCTGTCACAGGCTGTGTGATCAATTTAGACATCTGCGCAACCTTTTTCTCAAGGACACGCTTAGATGGTAACTTTACGTCGTCTGCAAAGCACACTTTCCCTAGACGTTCGAATTCTCGCTAGATCACGATACAGTGAATGCAAACGCCAATGGCAAAGGAAAACAAACCTGTGAGAACGGCGCATTTGACACCTTATCCATGTTGAACGCCTTGAGCGACTTGCCATGCTTCAACTCAAGTGTCTGGTTCACCGTGACATCGTTGATCTTGTATGGCTTCGTGAGATTTACTCCCAGGTCTGGCTCAAATAAGGACATGACATTCGCGCTCTAGTTCCTGACACTCACTTTGTACCTCACAAATCCTGTACTGTGGGCTGATCTTTCTCGTCTTGGCCGACAAGATAGCGAACCCAGCCACCTTCGGACTTGAGCATGTAACATATATTATAAACTACTACAGCACTCACCCTTCACATAGTCCTCGAACCAAGGAGCCATACAATATTTCGCAAGTTTGTCCCGCGTTAGTCTGCACCCCATGAGGTCCTCGAGCGATGATGGCTCGTCCGCGGGATCAGGCTGCCTTGAAAATAGCTTCCTGTCCTTCTCTTCTTCCTCTTCGTAGCGCGTTATTTGACCATCCTCTTCTTCACCCGAAGACATGTCCATGTCATTGGGCGAGGAGGACCGATCTCGCTTGGGGGAGTGCGTCTTCGTCTGCTTGGAATATAAGAACACGTGAGTATACTGATTATCAGCATACGCACACGCTTCTTCTCATCCTTTGCTTTTCGCCTAGCCTGAGTTCGTCAAGTGTGCGAGACTTCTCTTTTGTAGCGCCTCGGGAAGTACGCTGACCTGTGAAACAATAGCATCAGAGGGCGTCTGTACCGTAAAGCACTCTGTGTACGTTTTGCAGCTTTCGAAACACTCTCAGGATCTCCAGACTGTGCTTGAAGCATCTCATGCAGTTTTCGCTTGTCTTGTATTCGCATCATTCTTCTTGCCGCCCAGCAAGAATTTCTTCTCTCTCAATCTCAGGCATAGATAGTAGCCTAGCACGTAGCAATAAATTGATAGAAGGCGGTGTCAAAACTACACTGAAGCTTGTGTTCAAGAAGCACTCACCGCTCCCTATCCGATTCATCTATGTACTTGCCCTCAAGCTGGTACTTTACCTCCGATTCCTCTTCGCTCTCCGGCCCATCCTCTGCGTCACTGTCATCTGAGACTCTGTCGTTCCCCGACATTTGTAATGAGCACAGCGGTGAGCCGGATCAAGGAGAAGGCTCACTCCGTTCTGCGCTTCTTGGCTGCGGAAGCCTTGGAGCTTGATGCTTGGTGTTTGCGCTTCTTCTCAGTGGCGCCAGCAAGCTCAAGGAGTTCATCATCGAAGTCACCTTCAAAGTCGGACATGGTGGAAAAAGTAAGGAAGCAAAAGTGAAAGTGCTGTACAAAAGCTGTTCGACTATGTTGCTGTGTATTTACAAAGACCCCTAAAAGAGGGGTCTAAAGAGCGCGGAAATGACCTGCCTGATCTGGAAACGATTGCACTCTGCTGCGCACGTGGCTTGCAGTGTAACCTCGTCAGGACTGTGCCTAACGCGAACGGCTTGGACAGCCATCTCTTCTCCAAACTCATCTAAAGTGTCAGCGCCCGACTAACACCAACTTTTGATCATCTACCCGTAGCTGGGCATTAGTCTTTTTGTGATTCAAGTTGAGGCAGTAAATATTCGTGGCCCCCTCCTCCCCGAACTTCCCAGTCAATGGCATACTTTTTCGCATCCCCCGTTGACGTCGACATCAAACTAGAAGGAGAGGAGCTGCGGAAGCAGGTCGACATAAAAACTGACAAGGACCGCACAGCTTCGTGTCCAGTTTACTATGACGGGGACTCAGTAGCAGGGCAGGTATGCATTGTGCATCTAGCCGGATTATGAAGTCCAAGATGCTCACGCCGCTGCAGGTGTCCATTCGCGTTCGCGACGGAAAGCGAATGACTCATGAGGGCATTAAGGTTGAGTTCGTTGGCAGCATCGGTGTGCATTCACATATCTGTCATACTTCCTTAGCATCTCATTGTCGTTTGGCTCCAGAGCTGTTCTACGATCGGGGGCACCATCATGAATTCTTATCATTATCTCAAGAACTGGCTTCGCCTGGGGACCTGCGTCAAGCTCAGACTTTCGACTTCCTCTTCAAGAATATCGAGAAGCAATTCGAGAGTTACCAGGGCATCAATGTCAAGCTACGGTGCGGTATCTCTCTTGGTATGCTGATGGTAATTGACCTTTTCTAAAGCTACTTCATACGAGTATCTGTTGCAAGGCGAATGGCAGATGTTGCGAAGGAAAGAGATATCTGGGTTCACTCATACCGTATGCCTCCAGACAGTAACAATTCCATCAAGATGGAGGTCGGCATAGAGGATTGTTTGCACATTGAATTTGAATACAACAAGTCAAAGTGTGTTATATTGTTATACAACTGACCAGGTGTGCTGACCATACGTCAGGTATCACCTGAAGGACGTGATTGTTGGCAAGATATATTTTCTGCTTGTTCGTATCAAAATCAAGCATATGGAGCTTTCTATAATACGACGCGAAACAACTGGCTCCCCACCAAATCAGTACAACGAGAGCGAAACAATCACAAAGTTTGAAATCATGGATGGCGCTCCTGTTAGAGGTGGGCGCATACATACAGTTTTCTTCGTCGTGGCTGACCAACCCTTAGGAGAAACCATTCCTATTCGATTATTCCTCGGTGGCTTTGATCTCACACCGACGTTCCGCGAAGTGAACAAGAAGTTCAGCACACGTTACTACCTGAATCTCGTGCTTATTGATGAAGAGAATCGGCGGCGGTACTTCAAGCAACAGGTATGCTGACTGTGTCGTTTTCCATTGGCTTAATTACCTGACCTCGATGAACAGGAAATAACGATATTTAGGATACCAGAGGTACGTTGCAAAACTTTGTATCGTGTTTCACAGACTGATCGTGTTGGGCAGAACTAGCTAGTACTACGCCGCATGTCCTGTACTTGCAGTCTTATCTAACGATGCTAGCTTCTGCCTTTCACTCATAACAGCCTTTTGATCAATACAGGTCTGACACATGTTACGGAGGGGTGAAGCAAACAGTAATACAAAAAGGGTATACGATTCTGAGGGTAGTTTGTTTTCTCTTTTTGTTGAGTCAAATTATTATCCTGTTGCGATGCGGAATGCAGTCACTAAGGAAGAAGTCACCGTCTGGTCCAACACCGTCT
>JABBWA010000343.1:0-49902 GCA_016628065.1 Suillus lakei
ATCTCCATGTCGCACAAGTACCTACACACGCTATCTGGCATTGCATTTTTCAGCTATTTTTATTGCTTTACTCGTAGCCGTCACCCTAGTTTTTCTTGGATTTTGCGCAGCGTATGTACTTCGGGTGGTGTAGTACTGGGTATGTCGTGATGGTGGAATAACTTATATGTACATCAGGGGATTATTCAAAGCTCGGGCATCAACTTCATGAAGGTTCTCCCCCGATTCATGGTGCTGTTATACGCGTTACAACGTTTCAACCTTGGTGACTAAGGTCGGAACACGCAATTCGATGAAGTTGTGAAGGAGGGCGTGCACAAACCCGACCTATTTCCATATGATTTCAATTGCAGAACTCGGATAGCCTTCGTGGCAATCACCTCCTGGATCATAATGCATTGTCGTACCCCGGAATGGCTGAAGTACAGAAGTGCCGTTGCCTTCCACCAGAATTGCCACCACAACATGAAAGTGGTTTACACCGGATATACCCCCATGCACTGATTACTGCTAATTACTGCGACAAAGAGACGGTACGCATTTGATGAACTCCGAGTAGTGAGCTCTAAAGGTTGTATATTCCACTCCTCCCTCCACAGCATTGCTACAGAAGGAAATCCGCCTAATCTAAGTGATCAGCTCCGGTGGAGGAGTTCAGGTGGAGCACGCACATGGGAGTCACACGAATTGGTTCCGCGGGACCAAGGGTTTTGTCCTTACATATGGTACCGGTATCAACTCGCGCAATTAACTCTGACCTGTGGTAAGGTCGACAGCCACTTCATGGGTCTCTTGAAAAGATGTCTCCTCGAGTCGCGAGATGATAACCGCGCGCCATCTGACAACTGTTTCACCTTAGGTCAAGTACCAGGCGACGCAAATTGCCGTTCAGAGCAACCAGAGACAACATCCGATTTGCGATATTTCAGTCGTTAAAACATGGCACCATTGATACCTACTGCTTCAATTCAACACTCGGTACTATGTGCTTGGGAAGCGTATTCAACATCGGCACAGTGGGGCCGCTCCAAGAGGACGTGCGAGTTGCTGTTCGATTCGTTATAAAGCGCTATTTGAAGACCGTTACCAGAAATACTTATGGGTCCGTGTAAATCCTGTGGAACGCCCAGCTCCGACGCTAGCTGGGCATTATATTGCACCCGAAGCCTATGTCTGCTAGCGTCGCCAACGAGCCACTGGCACTGTCATCCAGGAGGGTGTTGTATAACCTCGCATCGCGGACTCCACTTTTGTACCGCGACCCTTGATGACCCTCCTAGTATGCATCTGCATGAGATGAATGCGCAGATGCAATTCTACCAGTCGAACCTTAACCCAATGTCGTGCTGTATGGAAGCTTCAAGACCAATAGGCAGATGATATGCCCAACAAGTAGTGAATGGTTTGTGTAGTAAAGCTTTAAACACATGCATCTCTGTTCGGCAATTCGATCACGATCGACCAGTGATCGACGTCGAAGGAAAAAAAACGTATCACGTGCCTGTTTGACAATTATTTTCACTTTGGAAATTGGAACAAGAAGTAAATAGAACGAAGATTACAAGGAACACGGAGTACAGCTAACTAGATAGTAATGCTACAATCTCCGGAGATATCTCATCCCAAGCAAGTAAAAAGATATCAGTACAGTCACAACATTACTTTGTGAGTGGCAATTATTGTCAGAAAAGGCGAACGACAGGGAAGTGACGCGGTGAGGGTGTTGTGGGCTATCCATCTCGAGGTGGCATAATTTAGGATGATACACGCTGAAGCGTACGGGTAGAAGTCGGTTGAAATGAGGATGATGGCTGCTGCATTTCTGGAGGATGGCCGGATGCGTATTGTTGGGGCGGCCGACCATTGATTAGGACAGGTGGTTGGCTCGGCAATTGTGCCAAAGATGCTGCATCTTGCTGCTCCAACCGTTGCTTTTTTGTCCGTGGTGAGATGTCTCCATCCTGCACCTCTTGTTCATCAGTTGCACCACGCTTTTTATCTGGGTTCCCGCCAAACTCAAAAGGCGCCCTGAACCGTGAGAAGGGTCTGGAAATTGTCGCCAGCACTTGTTCGGCGGTAAGCTCTTGAAACCGCGTTCTCCACGTCTTAGCGAGCGCTTCCCGTTTGGGTTTGGGAAGGTTGAACGCACGCCATGGGTAATGCGGGCGTTTGTCGTAGGCTTCAAGTGCTTCCCTGTCCTTGTTACTCCAACGCTCCTCTTCCTCTTCTCTTTTAAGCCAGCCAATATCAAGCAAGCGACGCGTTATTTTCCCTGGAAGACATGGCCGCATCATAGTGGGGTGCGAAATCACAGTTTCGTAAGTGTTCCACGCCTGTAAGGGGTCAAAGAGCTCGACAGCGCGCTGCGGAATGGGAACAGCCTCGTGGGCAAAATCGCGAACTTTTATTCCCATTTTCTGGATCTCTTCTACGATTTCTTCTTGTGTGAGGTCCAAAGGGATGATTTCGGTGGGAGCGGGAGAAGGAGCCGATGAGCGAGATGGCTACGCGCAGAAGATAAATTTGCGCCATTTCTACAATTGGTGGGTGCAACTTACTGGTTCTTCGGGTTCCAATGGGGGTTCTCCCGACAACACCGGTGTTGGGATGTCGAGTGTGATTTCACTCTGGGTTCGTCCACCAAACGATGCGTCCTGGCTAGACTCTCTTATATGCTGAGAGCCTGTACCGGGGAGTGCGTCCTCTGACATAGGAGCAGCATACTGATTCGAAACACTGGCGGGCATACTTGTTCGTAGGTCGAAGTCGAGTTCGAAGGGGTCGTGTAATTGAGGAGACGGCACCGTAAATGATACGAACCCAGGCGAGTTTTTAATGTCCAGAAAGTGTGGACACTTTGTACATCCACAGCACTCGGTGTGATGAATTCAATTGTGTGTTGTTAACGTCAATGTCAATGGCAGAAATTCTGTGGCAGTTGCGATGCGGCAATTCCCGGCAGCTATAGGTCCACGGGTAAGTACGAACAAATAACAAAGATTATATTGTGTCTGTCTTAGAGACATGTCAAGTCCTGAGGCCTGATCGACGATAACAATAGAGCCTGGTCTCACCTGTATTTTATTGAGCGGAAGGAAGCTGAGCAGTCTGAACAAAATTGTAGTACCCCTAATTAATAATTACTGAACGCGACGCGTCGCATCAACGCGAGCCATCAACAATCCACAAGCCCTCTGAGAAATTCCAATAGAGGCTGCAATGGTTGCATATATAGACCAACACAGGCGACGCCTCAGTTGCATCAGTACAAGCTCGCTACTGTCTGCTTGCTCGATGTCCGAATAGCTAGTAGTACCAAGTTGGTCTCCGACTTAGTACAATTCGCGATTGCATACTGATCCATGATACTGTGCTTCAACTACACCGAAGAAAATACGAAGGGTGATCAAGTAGACATCCGTTGGGCGGAGCGTATCCGGTAAATAGCTTGATAGGATGAAAAATGGAAAGATACCCGTGGGTGTAGCGAAGAACAGACGATGAACATAAATGCTTTCCCGCCAGGCAGTTCATGAATGTCGACACTGATGACAACAATGCAAGAAACTGACACATTTGACTAGACGCCTTTTCTGCCGATGTACGGCGTGTAATTCAGCATTCAACTCGATAGGTAAGTACAATAAGCGGCTTGCCTAAAAACAGACAGAAACTGGACAATCAAACTGCTGATATTAGTAGCAGCCGTCGACATACCTTGCAGATTTTATACAGAAGAAAGCTAAAGGCTTGGACATCGGCATATCGAAAGTAATAAAATAGTGCTCGGATCTTATAGCAAACGGCAATCGGACCTAGACAAAGCTAACACAAAAGTCAATAATATGTCAAGAGCATGTCGTCGTCTCTATGCAGAATGGGTATAACATTGTGCTCGCACCATCGGAGAACACAAATGGTGGCCGATCTACGACAGCGTGCTCACATTCTGAATGCAGCGGATCACGTTGTCTACACTTTCTTTGCCTCCCTCTCTTGCTTCCTGAGTGCCCTTCGCCTGATATCCTTATGTAGCGCATGGGTATAAGCAATAATCCGGGTCTTGAATCCTATGACGTGCATCACATAATCGAGGAGCGCGTGGCTCCAGAACGCTGTGAGCGTGCCTGGGCGTCCAGTGAGTGCTGCGCCGCAGGAGAAGCCAATTTTGGAGAGGCATGCGCGCACGTAGGATGCGGGGCTGGGGATTAGTGCAGATGTGCGTCGGATATTGGACATTTTGGAGACCTGGAAAGGAGTGGGGGGGGGCATGGTGAGATGTGATTGGTTGGAGACGGAATGGATGTTACGCACGACAAAATAAGTATTGAGGTGTTGGACGACGACCCCATGGGACCGAACCTCGTCTGCGAGAGCGCTGGTGAAAGTTTCAAGGAACGCCTTAGTACCGCTGTATGTCGCCAGCATCGGAGAGGGCACGAGACCCGCGAAGGAGCCGAGGTTGAGGATCAACCCACGTTTCCTAAGTCCATTCGTATCGACGCAATAGAGGTGAGACACTAGCTAGATAGCTCACCGCTGAACCATACCAGGAAGAACTGCATGCGTGACGCGGATTGTCGCATTCACGTTAATGGCAACGATGTCAGCATTTTCTTGCTCCACAGTTTCAGCAAAATAAGTGGGCATAGCGTGGGATTTTCCGACATTGTTCACTTTGCGGTGTCAAAAACGAAGGCTCAACAGAGCTACTGAGCACGCACCGAGGACACCAACATCGAGAGTACGAAGAAGAGCTTTCAGGCCATCATATTTGAGGTCGTCATTTTCGGCGAAGTCGATAAGGTAGATCTTGGTTTCAACTGCAGATTTTGTTTTGGTGGCTAGAACAGATGTGAGGCTTCAAAAAAACCGGCACGAAGAACTCGTACCAATCTCGACTGCCACGTCGTTCAACATCTTGCCATTCCGCGCGACGAGCAAGACGTTGAACCCCGCTGAACCTAGTTGGATTGCGAACTCCCTCCCAATGCCATCTGAAGCACCCGTAACAACTGGAATGCATGAGTGAGATTTGCACGTCAGCAGAAGTCACTTAACCAACCTGCCCATGCTCCCTTCTTAGCACCGAACTTCTTGAGCTGTAGTAAGGCAGGTCAGGTCCACCGGAAGGCTAAAGACATGTGTTCTATAATCCACATACAGTTATCCCAGAAAGAATAAAGGTCTGAAAGAAGACGACAAGAGTTTTGAATGTAAAACGTGCAAATGTTAGAGCACCGAGAGAAAGCAGAACTGCATACTGCCAAGGACAGGTATTGACTGTTGCGCGAGTTCAGAAAGCGGTTATCATATCATAGAAAATGCACTGACCTTGACCAAGAAACCAAACTTTGAGTGCAGTAGCATCCACCATTGCGTCGCAGTCTAAGAGACTAGAGTAGTACCACGTACGTGATGTGGAAATGCCAAATTTGTGCCATTAGTAAGCTATTCCGAGGATTTTCAAAAATGCCGCGGACTGACACAAGACTGACATCGTTCAAGTTCATGGCACGTGCACGCCACCATGCACGAATCCCGCTTTTCCTTGTAAGCCTGCGTCCTTCATCTGATTCTAAAGCCAGCTTTATTATGCCAGTCACATGATTTCTCACTGGCTAAGTCGATCGTTTACCTGTGCGGTCCCATATCTTATTCATATTAATATTATGTGCGTCCAGTACATCCCGGGGAATTGCCCTTGAACTTACCAAGTGTCATCTTCGAACACTGTATTTGCCACCTGTCGCTCTCCTACCACAGCCCTTGGCCTTGATGCCCTCAAATCCAGTCCTGGGTCGTCCAAATCGACGTAATGAACGAAGGCAGTATCAAAACTGGCTGTTCAAAAAGTTCTTGAGCTTCTCAACGGCACTTGGCTGGATTGTGTCATTAATAACGTTGCGATCGTACGTTTTGCTGTGCTAGCTTTTACAGGTCGTATGATGATTCTGGCACTGCAGAACCCTGGCGGAGACTTGCCATTTAGCTTCGACCCAGCTGTGCTTGCAAAGACGATCAAGTGCAATTTCACAGGTCCAGCACTGGTCACACGCTTCCTTCTCCCAGCCATCGAGAATAGTAGCCGCATAATTGTCAACATAAGCTCCTCTCTTGCCAGTACCAGCAAAAATCTCCGGCCCAAATTAACCAGCTACAGTATCAACAATGCGGGACTTGACATGCTTGTAGGCGATCTCTTCATCGATCTCTTCCTGCTAGAACCCATTATCTCTTGTTTTCATCAACGAATTCTTTTGCTCTGTTCTTTGATCTATCAGTCTACGGTTCCTCTTACAATTGCCACTGATTGACCACGCGACAGACATACAAACAAACAAGTGAGCGTCCCCACTTCATCTCCATACTCATAGACCCCGGTTGGGTAAAGACAGACATGGGTGGCAAGGGTGTAGTGATTGAGCCACATGTCTCTGTGACGGGCATTCTGAACGTCGTGACGAAACTCACCTCGGCTGACATGTGCAAGTTTTACAACTATATGGGGGAAGCAGAATCCGTGGTGATAGGATATTCTTTGCGAAGTTGTATAGCCATCGATATAGATCCCTATGCAGTGAGTGGTAGTGCAGAAAGTATGAGCTCCATAGGGCTCCTGTGCATTCCGCATCCTTCATACCTACTGCCTTCGTAATAAAGGCTCTGATTTAGAATCCCTAGCTTCGTCGATCGCACCTCAAATCTTATATGCAAACCGCGACTCTGATGCGATGCGAACCGAATCGAAGCAAGGTCGCAGCACTTTATTGTATCACCGCCATCCTGATATGCCCTTGGTCCATCCGATAGCAACGTAAGCCTCCGCAGCAAACCCGCACGTTATTCAACATTGCCATCTAATCGAACATGCAGCTCGCATTGCCCACCTCACCGATCACACGTGCCGATGGTTCTTTTCCCACAGAGCCTTGACATCAAGACGTTGTATCCTCGAAATACGACGAGATGACCTAGAGTCAAATATGATGGTGTACGCTTTACAAATCTGCACATCCGATTTCGTGCCGGCTTATAGGATCGACAGACTTGGAGTGCGTCTCAAAGCACGCGGAATCTTTGGGCACGTGGTTGACGCATGTCGGCCTTAAATCTGCCTGGCGTGGCTCTCACTTCCTCGGCATGCGTTTGGTGCGTGTGGGTCTTGTATTGACCCATTCATCAATTTTCCTCCCGCAGTCCCCCGATATGCTGTTGTTGATCTCTTCAGATGACCTATTAGTCCTGCAAAAAGACTAGTCGGCAGACTCAGATGGACAGAAGCAGTGTCATCCAGGGGCTCCCGCGACATTCTTCCATTTCGCGCATGTGTGTCTCCTGTTTTATTGTCTACACGCTTCAACTGGATGCAATATTGTGTCAGGGAAGTGGCCGCGTGTCGCCCATTCACTCGGTCCGGTAGATCTGATGGCGGTGTGCACTGGGGAGGTTTAAAGCGACCTGGGGGAGGATTAGCCCACGTTGGACACCTCTACATATAATTCCCTTCCCCCTCACAGGCAATCTACCAACCACACTAACGACTTGCAATGCCTGATGTTCATGGTGTTCTTATCATCGCCCGCAACGGCGACCGCACGGAGTTCTACCAAGATCCGTATACCTACGAGCCCTCTGACACTGAGTCCACACCTCTTGGCGCTGTATGTCTACCCAATTCCTCGCGCACCCTACCTAATGTATAACTCCAGGTAGAATCACACCAGCTTGGCAGCTACCTGCGTTCGACATACCTGAACCCCTCCTCCCCGTCGCAAATCAAAGGCATCCATGCTGACCTCGTGCAGAACGATCAAGTGATTGTGCATGCCAAGGGTGGCGGGGAAGGCAATGCGATCTTTGATAGTGCCATAGCCGCCCTGCAAGGCCTCTTCCCGCCAAATCCGAACAACGTGATCGAGCTTGCTAACGGGACGAAGGTCGTGACTCCACTCGGAGGTTACCAGTACATTCCAGTCGAAATGGCCCCGAGCGGCGTTGACCGCGCTCTCGAGCCCTGGACTGAGTGCCCGGTGAGCTACGCGCCTCTAGGGGTCTGTGGAAGGCTGATTCGTGTGGTATGTAGGCGTTCGAGCAGCACGTCAAGACCGTGTATGCATCTCAGGGCTTCCAGGAGACTGCGAAATCTGCAGGTCACTTTTTTGGCGCCGTTCGCGACTACGTATTCGGGAGGCCCACGACCTTTGAAAATGCTGTACGTATTCTTTTATCTCGCCCTTGCTCGTACTGATCGCCATATGATAGTGGAATGTATGTAACACGCAGCAGCTTTATGGCCATATTAACGTTATGATCTTTCATGCAGATCTATGACTTCATGAACTCGCAACTTACGCACAACCAAACATATGCGTACCGTCTTCCACCGACTTACATTGAGCAGGCCCACGGATATGCTAGCTACCACGAAAACGCGATCTTCTCCGACAAGGAAACGGGCGGAATTGGAAACAGTGCGTTTCGCTGCCCCGTATGATTTGTATCTAATCCCTTGCTTAGTTGCCGGCCGTACTATCCTTCATACCATTCTTCACTCCCTTCAACGCATCACTTTTGATGAGGACCCCCTCAGGTTACTTCTGCTTGAGACGAGTTACCATCCATTCATCTCGCTGTTCCACATGATGGAGATGGTTAACGAGCACCCTCAGCTCGCTGCTATTCGTGAGTATTGTACTTCAGGCATTCAAATGATGATTCAATATTGGCATCATCACAGCTAACCACGCATCCGCCCTTGCCTTTGAGATTCTTCGTGGACCTCCACCTGAACTCCGCGAATTCCTCCGCGTCAAGTTCAAGAACGGGACCAACGAGGATTTCCAGACTTATACCACCTTCGGTCACCAAGGGGACATTGCGGTGACAGAATTCTTGTATCGCCTTGAGGTAAGTTTCGTGCACCTCGTGTTTAGCTCGCACTCACACGTTTTCCAGAACTTTGCTATCTCGAGCCAAAAACAATGGGAATCTGCATGTGGAGTCCATAGTGGCTATTTCGGAATCATGTCTGCTGCTGAGAGCACAAACATGCTGCTCGCTGCCTTTTCAGCATTCTTGCTCCTTGGCGTGGTTGCTCTGTCATGGTTCAAGCGCAGACGGGGCACATATGTTCCTGTTCGTGAATTGGTGAGTCGCTTTAATCCGCGATGTGTTCTGTTGACTCACGGATACGGTATCCAGCATGTTGTTGACAATGAGAAGGGGAGACTTTTGCCATGAGCATGGTGTGAGGCGGATAGATGATATGGCGTCATTTTTCATGTGTTATGGTGTTTGAGTGGCGTTGCATTTGTTTAAATCAACGGTCTTTGTTTTACTTGGACTATCATATTTCTTGATGATTTGAAATTCCTGCGAGGGTTTGCAGGCTTGCAAGTCGCTACGTAGTAGACATAAGCATGATTGGATGGGGAGATCCGGGGCAGCTTCGTCATGGGAAGGGGCTTACAAACGATCGACCAGTTTTTAAAAGACCGACAAACCGTTTGGAGGCACGTGAATTTTTGTGTCGGCGTGACATGTTCAAATTTGCGCGGACTTACGCCACTACAAGTACAACAAGAGATTCGAGCGACGACGAGCAATAACCCTCGGGGACATCTTTGAGCAGCTTCAAGCGGGAATGTGCCCCCACTACCACACAAGAGATTCGAGCAGACGACGCGAGCAATAACAAGAGAGGGGGGACAATCTTTGAGCTTCGGGAATGTGCCCCAACTACCACACAAGATATCCGAGCAGACCGACGAGCAATAACAAGATCTTTGAGCTCCGGAAATGTGTGGTGCTCGAGCCTTTCTTCTAACATGTTTCCATCTAGAGTAGAATGGGCCACCATCGTAAGTAGAGTTGGGCCGTCGTTGGACACTGTTAACCTACTTACAACTGCTTCTAGTACTGTTCACTCCGCATCGGGGGCAGCTAAGCAAAGGAATTATGGACAAAACGATACCGACAAAACGAATTTGCAAAGCTAAGATCACCGGTCAACATATTTCCTAAGAATCCTAACGTTACAAGTGGAATACGATACACGAGACAGTAGTAAGGTAAGTGAAGAGCGAAGGTAAGAGAGAAGTTTGAAAGCACAGAAGGTGAATAAAGGCATATGTACATCGAAGTACTAGGAACCGAATCACGAAACTCGGGAAAACAAAGAGCACCGCCGAGAACTGAGTACTGAGTACTGATCAACGAGTAAGTGAAATGTCCATGTCACTTTTTACACGAAGTTCCCATTTGCTGACCTTAAGGTTGACAAGGTATGCACCTAATAAGGCTTACCAATCGGGCGAACCAGGCGCGGCGACTGCGACTCGTCGGAGTGAGACTTTGTTCCTGGCCTCCAACCTGAACCGTTTGCTTATTCCATGAGCGGATGAATTCTGGCTTTACCGTCGCCAGTCCAGTTTTGTACCAACCACCATCCGCCCGTTGCTTCAAGACCATCAAGACCACCCAATCATAGTTGCTCTCGTCCATAAAACCTGGGGCGTAACCCCCAAATTCCACCAGTTTCCCTCTTCCAATCACAACAGCATGCGTGCCTGCCTTTCCGGTGAAATGTGCCTTTGACGACGATTGAGTTCTATTGGGGTGTTTGACAGTGATCTCGGTAATGGACCTGAACCCTGGCGGACCGTAATCGCGGGTGCAAGAGTGTTCTAATGGTTCAATGGAACCGATGGTGACACCAGACACGGGACTGGTGAATTGTATGGATCCCGAGTCGCCCATGACTCCTTGCGGTGCATCTACCAATTGCCATTCGCCTACATCTTTCAGTAGCGAAGAGCAAGGCTCCCCAGGCTTGACGACGGGTATGCCGTCCTCTGCCTCCCCTGGAATGAAGGGCAGGCAGCACCTGTCGGGCGATTGTCGCAGAGTAGCCGACGCACCGAGCCAAAACGCCCTCCCGCGCTTGCCATCTCTTCCTTGTAATATCGCCTTGCAAAGGTCAATTGTGGCTCGCAACGAGTTGTCGTTGCCGTCAGAGCGGTAGCGACGGGGGTCTAACTCGACACCAAAGAGGCCCATAATGCTGAGCACGGTGTCAACCTCCCTCGAAGATGTCCGCATCATCGCACAGCGCCAGATTGAAATTTCTCTGGTTTCCTGACCGTCCGCCCTCATAGCAGTTGCTAGGATGCGCAGAGGGTCGAACTCGTTGCAGAGAAATGGCACGTCCATAAATTTCATGCTCCATGCTCTATCAGCTTCGAAACCGGTATTGCCGCCCGAATGAGCCAGTAGACATCGTAGCTGTGACATGGCACTGTGTCGTTTCTGGATCTCTATGATTTCTCCGAAGGGTGACGGTTGGTCTCCTTCCATCCAGCGGCCATTTCCTCTCTCCCATATGTATATGCACCAAACCTCCTTTGGTAGCATAGCCTCCTGCAACGTCCAAGACCGGTAAATCCATCCTGTGGTTTCTCCGAATCCTACAAGCTTGTTAAGTCCACCAGGTAACACCAGGCATGTATGGCAGTTGCGGTAGATGTCCGCCATCTTCCCTACCTGCCAATCCTTGTCGGTCTCGGAAGTTTGCATAATGCAAAGGCGGTCAAGCCAGATGTATCGAGCGCCCCGTTTTATACTGGCCTGGCAGGCAGCTTTAAGCACATCTAAGCTGATTCTGTCGCCATCATGCCTGATATCCTCCACCTCCACGGTAAATGATTCGGGGCGATTTGGATCGATTTTGCCTTTCCAGACATGGGAGATGGCAGCGTAACAGACGCGGGCAGCGCCTGCAGCCGGATAAATAGCATCGATCTTGCATTCGAAAATTTTGAGAACGCGTTGGTCGCAAAACAGGGCACAATCAATCAACCTGAACCGTTTTGGTGTGGCCCATCTTTTCAAGCTCAAAGTTTTCCCAACCATGTCGGCGTAACTCCACGTCCAGACCTTTTCAAATTTTGACAGCGGTGCACCCAACTTTTCACTGCTTATTCTATTGAGTGATGGTTCACTGGCAGGTAGTGCGGAAACGTCTTACTCTGGATACTCAAATTGCGGCTTGTCTGCCACCGTTTTGGCTACCTTTCTCACGCCGTCTATAACGGCCTTCAATGGATCTTCTCTGAGCCTTGCTATTCCATCCTTCAGGCAGCAGTCCTTGGTTGGACCCATAGTGGTATCGTGAGGTTGATGGCGACTTTTTCGAGTCTGAAGAAAGTGCGCAGAACGACGATGGCAAAAGTTGTATGAGGTGGGCTCAAGAAGTTAATTGTGGTCGAATAAGTATCGATATCGATACTCTTATAGACCTTTCAACCCCACTAAGCTAGTAATTTTATGAAGTTGCGGCCAGCTTATTTGAGTGTTGAACCGCTCGAGCCTCGAGCAGTAGTAGGTCAGGGATTTTCTCTCGTAATTGCTGCTTATGGACATATAATGCTGATGCAGCTGATGGGCCGGCCTCGGTAATGAAAAAAGTGTGTTAAGAACCTGTCGCCATCAGGTGCACAGTGATAGGCTCTGAGTATCGGAGCTTAGCACCTCTCCCATATTCTGGATAATTCGTTATCTAGATCTGTCAGGGATAGTTGATATAATAAGTATCGATACTGGAAGTGTGAGTCTTAGGGACCTTTTAACCCTAGGATAGTGAATGATCGAATTAAAGCGATTTGCAGAACACTAGGCCAAAACGCACAAACTACATACACAGGAATTTCTATCTCCGATCAGATACGGAGGAGGGGCTCTCGGGGTCAACAGCGGGCTCATGGGCACAATTGGGCTCACGGTTACCAGTCTCAAGTCCCACTTATATGTATTGCCGAATGTATGTATTTTTTTTTGGCTGCGTTCTGCAAATGGCTGTACATAACGTGGTACTTAGTTGACGATACAATCGGAGATGGCGACCCTGGGACCTAGACCTGACACGCCAACTCCTTGAGTTACTTACCCATTATACCAGTATCTCTATTTGATCTCTATGCCCCCTTCCCTAGCGAAACTCTGGCCTCGACAGTCGCAGTCTTTCGACACTCTCAAGCCGCAATGGGAAAACCCCACCGGTGCACTCGCCATTCTCACCATCATCGGCGGCGATGTTGTGCAGCACGCTATCGCGCAGCTTGCAGGCAGCGGCCCATTTCACTTCACTCCCGTTGCCTTTTCCTTTGGCTGGGTCGCTTACTCCTTCAGTGTCCTGCTCTCTGCTGTCGGCGAGGGCCGTCTTATGCCCCTTGCTGATTGTGCATCCATTGTGGTGAATGCGAAGTCTGGATACAATCGTACGAACAATTCTTGGCCTCTCGGCCGGCTCTTGAGGGACCACCCGTCTCCTAATGCCCGGGGTCTCACCATTTCGATATATTCTGTCTCCAAGTCCAAACCCGCTGGCGTACCCGACAAAGATTGGGTATACTACAGTGGTGTCGGCATCATCATTGCACAAATCATCATTTCCGTCCTCCCTGCAGTCCTCAATCAAAACTGGTTGGTCTTCTTGATCACCACCTGCGGCATTTTCCTGGCTCTCGTTGGTGGCTCCTTACCACAGTGGCGAGCGGAGAAATGGGCGGCGCGGAAGGTGGAGAAGGAGAAGCGTGAGGTCACCTGTGTCACGCGTGGAAACGGAAGCAGTAGCGTCATCGTCATCGTGAGTGACGGCGTGGGCATTAGGCTGGAGGATCTTGCTACTGCGCGAGTGGAGCGAACCCAATATACTATTTTCATGACCTTTACCCTCGCCACACTCTGGATTGTTCATCTCTTTATCGTTCAGGCCCTCGACACTGATGCATGGTACTTGCTCGCAGTCGGCGGCCTTGGCATGGTTCAAAACCTGATTGCCGCTGGGGCTCCACGCAGTCCAGCCGCACTTGGATTTCACCTCGAAGGCCGCCGCGATGTGCATAACAACAAGGTTTTCAGTGCTCTACAAGAAGCAGAGGCACTTGAACGTGGTGTTGCGCTGTCGCTGGTTCCGGTGTTTTTCCCGGGTGGTTTGAAGGCGGAAGAAACAGAATGGTTGGAGGCGAAGCGGGCAGAGTATGCACAATTAGATGCAGCGAATCGTGCTCAGAAGAGCCAATCCAAATAATCAGTCTCTTCTAGATCCAATGCGATTGGAACTATCATGGTGTGTCTTGTATGAACCGTCTGGAAGCTACTCCCGTCGTGGATTTTTCTGACTTACGCGATAATAGTCACCTTGACCATTTCTCAGCGGTGCTATACATTGCCTTTGATTGAACAGAGACGCATCTGATTGGACTACAAATTGGGTCATTGTAAACTGTAAACTAGTTATGTTCAAGTATGCCATTGGATGTAAATGTACGAACTGAGCACTGATCACAATTAAACTCGATTCTCTTTTCTGCTTGACCTAAAACCAGATGATTGCATCTTATACCATACTCCAAGTGCCGCTAAGGTCGCTCCGTCAGGAATATGTGCTGGATATCACACCTTATGCCACGCCTCAGAGGTACCGTTTGATACGCTGCAATCGGTTTGTACAGGATGCAACGCTCTCCATCGAGGAGTTCACAGACTTTCCATCGGTCCAGTCGCCGCTATATCATACGTCTGGAAAGGCAACTCCCTCGAGCCTCCCGGAGCAAAAAGTTATTGGTATTCTACGACGGGTGCGGTAGATGGGAACTGCCACTACAAGTTTTCCGTTGCGGGTGCGCTAGATGGGAACCCGATTAGTATTCATGTTCTGAACCAAGCCCGCTTGACTGCTGTTGAACATGGGGCTCGCTACATCTGGCTCGATCGGCTATGCATCATGCAGACCAACCGCCAAGATAAGAACTGGCAGATCAAACAGACGAGCGAGATGTATAAGAGGTGCAACCCGTGCCAATCATTTTCCTGGGGTGTGCAGAAGCTTGTACAGATCGACGAAGAGACTGGGTTCAACGGGGACGGGCGCTGTAGGAGTTGCTGCTGCCAGAACTCGCTGTCGTGTTACTCACGTGGAAGCTGGGAGCAGGTAATCACGACCATCACTATAGTAGCTGGGTATGGCCGATTGATGAATATTTAACAGGCTCAATGATGGCTGGTGATGAATCTGGCACCGTGAGCGAGGTCACACCAGATGAATCAGCTGTGATATCAGCAGCTGACACCTGCAGGCTGTATCAAGTTCACCTTGCTTGAACCCTACAGCGATTGGAACGCTTGCACCCACCGGGTTACATGTTTTTCGCCTGGGAAGTTCGCATAGCCACGTTGCTCCGAGCCATCCGGGCACGATGATACCTCGCTGCCAATCCAAGCTTCAACATTGATCTGGCATGTGTTGGATGTGCGGGTAAGCGGCTCTCTCCCCTGCATAAGTACTTCAACTACTTCCCAGGTCGCCGACAACAGTATCATGCCTTTCCAAATTCTTTCCTCTATCTGGAGGGGCATCATAACAACCGCCTTATGTGAGCATTCTCTCTCAGTGATCCATTGTCTATGCGACTAAACTCGATTCTCAGGGTTTTTTAACCTATTTCTTGGGGCTTGGCTCTCCCGAGGCACTCCTTCACATGATAACCATCCGTGGGTCAGATATAATGCACAGAATGATGACACTGATCGTTTCTGAAGGTGTACTTCTAGTACATTTTGGTCTCTGACCGTGCCTAACGTCTCCGCAGGCATGCCTCCCCGTCCAGAATTCACCCCGTTCACAACTCCATACCTCTGCATGTCCAAGCCATATGATGGGAAAGGGTTCTGGACATATCCAGAGCGCCATGGTTGGATCATACACGCAAAGGACAAGAAATGTCATGTCCTCTGTCCACCAGGCATTTGCCGTGACGGCATGAGCCTGGCAGACATTGGCCACACGAGGCAGGCACAACCGCCGATATTGTCGCGTGCCGACGGAATGTCAGTCACTGCCAGTGACAAAGTTGCGTTCCTGCAAGCTTGGCTCTTCTTTGGCGTCCTCACAGAAGTCTCCGCTTTATGCGGACTCGAGCTCGATGTCGAAGCGGAGTTCATTGCTGACAATGGATTTGTCTCCACAGCGAAGCTCAACGGCTTGCCGGGGAGATGGTTCGCGGCTGTAGTGAAGAAGAATCGAGCAGGTGATCATGCGTTCATGGAACATATTCTATCAATCGCGCGACACGCAGTTTTAATGCTTTCTGAAGAGCTCGCCGAGGACGGTACCCGGATATTCGAGTATACGTACGCCGAATGTCGTGTCCTGCACTCTCTCGACATCGCCGCCCGTATCGTCGCCCTACACCTGCTTTTGCACGTATACATGCCCGGATTTATAGTGACCGATGAGAATGGATGGGGCCATGACAGGATCTTGAAAAGCGTGGATTGGATCGGCCGGCAATGTGAGGGATTGGACCAATTGTCCGATATAGCGCAGACAAAGCTCGCAGAACAAGGCTGGTGCGCGAGCGAGATTGACCTGCTAGCACCTGACGATCTGGCCTTCGCATCCCTCCTCACTCGTCCGAGAATTAGGGATCATTCTGGCTGTGGGGATGTTATTTGCAATGCATATCAGACGGACGAGACGACTTATGTTACGAGGCATGCGCAGGACGGATGCAGCTGCAACTTCGTGGGTGTACCGACAAGTCTTTTGGTTAATGCATTGTCCAAGGACAAAGTCCCCAAACTGTGTATTACTGAGCAGTTGGAGTTACGATTGGTTGTGGAAGACAACTACCCATACATCGCGTTCTCCCATGTTTGTACGTCTCCGTTGCTGTCTACCCCTTCCTCCACTGATCTTCTGTCTTCATTAAGGGGCTGATGGGCTTGGAAACCCGCGCACAAATGCACTCCCTAGATGCCAACTTCGCCGATTGCGGGATTATGCAAACGAGCTATACCGCGTACACAATCCTGCATCCACCTCTGAATCGGCCGACTTGCCAGTCGCACTTTGGCTGGATACGCTCTGCATACCTGTCGAGCCAAGTGCAGGAGCGTACCGTAAGAAAGCCATCCAGCTCCTAGGGAAGACTTTCAATGAGGCAGACGCAGTCTTGGTTCTCGATCTGGAACTGGAGATCGTTGAATCTGCTGCAGCGTCATTTTTGGAATTGGGGTTGCGCATCCTATGCAGTGGTTGGATGAAGCGCCTATGGACGCTACAGGAAGCAACGCTGGCAAGTGAGGCGCATAACGTAACCCTCCTGTACTTCCAGATGCGCGACGGACCTTTCTTGTACCAGAAATACGATCGCAATAGGAGTGCGCTACGACGTGTCGACGGACGCACAACCGAGATCCAGGCAGAGTCTCTTCTTCATGACAGAGGCATGATGCTGGAGCTCGGGGCGCAACTACCGTCTGTGGGCATGATGCGCAATATGCGACAAGGCTGGTCGCCATTCAGGGTCATACACTCTGCCATAGAGCATCGGTCAACTAGCAAAGTCGAAGACGTACCGGTATGCATTGCCTCTCTATTGGGCAAAGATCTATCCACTATCCTTTCCGGTGCGGACGTAGAACAACGAATAGCCAACTTCTACGTTCTCATGCGGGATGTTCCACTT
Source organism: Suillus lakei (assembly GCA_016628065.1). NCBI lineage: Eukaryota > Fungi > Basidiomycota > Agaricomycetes > Boletales > Suillaceae > Suillus > Suillus lakei. Next base: position 17,532 of record JABBWA010000343.1, read on the forward strand.
GGTGTGATGTGGTGCGAGGGACCAGAAAAGCTAAGTATTAAGCCGTTTCGTTGGGCGCCCCTGTCGATCACGGCCTGCCCGCAAACCACTTTCATGGGCTGGAAGGATTGCATTTGCGACTCTGCTGGCCTGCATGTCAGATACAGTGGCTTTGTCTTTGCGGAGAACGAAGAAGAACGACATGGTTCGGAGGCAATTCTTCCCCGTGTCATCGACATGGTATCTGCTGAGACAGGTGGTGTGTTAGGGCGACTCTTTGCTCTTCCACGACGGGCACGTGGGGAAATTTCACTGCAGCGGAATTTAGCAGTGGTAGTCAGGCATGATGATCATCCTGGTATGCATCCCACTGCCGCGATTGTGGTCGTTGAGGGCACTGTCGAAGTGGATAGTGGGATGCAATTGACCGAGTTTGTGTGCAGGATTGTTGGTTACATGTATCTTCAGTCTCCAGATGGGGCTCCAGGAACGGCAGTTCGTGTCCATGCCACAGCGGTCGATCAGATGTGGTGTATAACTTGATGTTGCGCACCTGATGGCGTGCCGTCCTAGCACATCATCAAAACTCCCCAATATATATATATATATATATATATATAGCCATATACACACATGTAACCACTGACTAGTATCGTAGTACAACGGAGCCTATACATACCAATGCAACAAATCTGGTCCGAAGAAAGTTCTCTGCAGTCGTCGCCAATTCGAATCTAGTCTCTAAGATCTTTGGGTCGTTGTCGTGGACAGGTACAGTGTTTTATTTTCACGTGTGCCAAACTTACAGACGATGGTGCAGCCGCAAAACTTAGTTCCGATGCTGGTGGCTTTTGACCCAACACCAGGCACAAGAGAAGATGTTCTTCGTACTATTCTACTGTAGCACATGTAAATTATGGAAGTTCTGGACGCTCTTTGTAACACATATGTGGTGTTCGTCGGTATGATCAATGGAAAGGAAAATCGCACCAAGTCCCAGGGCATTCATGCGATCGTTTGGTCAGTGAATAGCTGTACAGTACTGTTGCCTGTGGGAGCTCGCAGCGCCGCAGCCTCGTGGCTTCAGTGTTCTGTAACAAGTTTCGGCCCTCCGTAGGACCTGCATAGCTAGATAACTATGCTCTTTTTTCACTGTGATTTAACAAAGAGCACTAACATAGATAAAATTCACATATCCTACGTATATCGTCAACATCCTGAGCTCTCAACACCCGCAACGACAACACCCCCTCTCAACATCCTCTCCTCGCCGTCCACGTCCCCACCACCAAGTGCCCGTTCACTATAGCCTCTCACCAAGATCTCATTCACGCGCTCCAAGCTCTGGGCCGCAGCCAGAATCGCGAGCATAGTGGGTGTGGGCGAGATCGTGGGTTGCGAGGTGCTCGAGGCGAGAGTAATTGAAACAGACGTCTTCTGTCCTGCATGCACGAGATGATCGGGATACGAGGGGAACGGGAGCATCGGTGAAGTCTCAGTCCTTCTATTCGTCTCTTTCCCCCTCCCTTTCCTGGATCTACTCTGGCTCTTGCGCTTCTTGAGTTTCTTTGCGGAGGAAGGGAGAGGAAAGAGCGAAGTATCAGGGGAGGTGATGTATGCACTCTGGTTTACGTTCGAAACTTTCGACGATCCCAGGTTGGCCTTCGACTTGGTCTTTGAGCTCAAGGGGCTGTCGTAAGCCCCTGCATGAACCTTTGCTCTAGACGCTGGTGGAGAACACGAGCCCAACTTCGGACTTAAATTCGCAAGCATAGCGAAACTGAGCGCGCCACACGAGGTAGAGGTGAAGAGCAGCGCGGCTTCGAGGGGGGGAGACATCAGGAACGGGGGGCTGCGCGGGAGAACGGAAGAGTCGATTTGCGGAATAGAGGTGCTGCGCTCCAACGATTTGGGCTCAGCTTCTATTCCTTTTTCCAGGAGGTCCTGCTGTTTACGCCCTTTAGATGGTCCATCATCCGTCGAAGTGGATACAGCAGATCGCGGTATCGGTGATGGGGAAACCGGGGTTTGTGAAGGAGAAGGTTTAGCGGGTGAGGGAGATGAGAGCAGCGGCACGGCTTTGTTTTTCCAACGAGGCGTCCAGAACTGACTGACCTTCGAGATGGGGGTCCGTGGGATTTCCGTCGTCGGTGCAGAACCAGTATGCTGGTCGCCAGTGGTCTTATATCTGCGGGCTTTCCCGTCCCCATATCTCGTGCCCCCAGATGCCTCAACTGCTCCTTCAGGTGTTTCCAACCACGCCCTCATAGGCCGCTGCACTTCCCCTCCTGCACCACCCTCAAGTGAGCGCAGTGGAACATCCACAGCACTGCTCCGTCCTTCGTGCGGAGTCGTACTGTTCAAAATAGTTGCAGGGTCAATGGCTGGAGTTGAGGTGGGGGTCGAGTTGAGGCGGTGGTGGGTACTTGGGGAGGAATCTTGTGTCCTGACTGCGGCATATTGGCTGCCATGAGCCGAGGCGGAGCGATTTAAGATCCTGTGGAACATGCTAAGTCGAGGTTGGCCTACATCTGCCCTTTCTACGTCATATGCGCGAGAAGAGGATACACCACGCGTCCAGGTGAATGGGTCGCCATGATCTGAGCCCCCAGTCCCAGCTGAGTCGAACTTACTTGTACCCATAAGGAATGGTGTACAGAGAGGTTTAGTCACAACACCACCGCTGGTGGCTGGATCGCGCATGTGCGTGGGGAAGAGGTACCGCGTACCGTGTACCGTGGTTTTGCTGGGTGTGCCCGCTGAAACGAGCGCAACTTCTTCCATGCTCCTGTTGCGATTTGAGTATGGTCCGGAGCCTTCCACATTGTCAACGCCATCACCCTCATCAGGGGGCGCGGGCGTATATGCCGGACCAGGTTCAAGACTAACCCTACTCCCGCTGCTGGTCTTCCTGCCACCTAATCCACACACGCCAGAACCCGTACCACCGAATAGCCGGAACTTCCACCAGAGACTCACGGCGCCCACCCCAAGTAAAATACCCAACACTGCGAAGAGCGGCGCTAGAAAGATGACATTAAGGTGCTGGTGATAGGGAGCTTTTGTGACATCGTGAGGCAGAGTCGTGTTCAGAGGAGGCAGGGCGGTGATAGAAATAATGGTAGCTGTGTTTGCGCTTGCCTCGGTAGATGCGGGGGCAAGGACAGCGGTAGTGCCGTCTATAAGGATTGAATCCGGAGGTGTAGAAGAAGCGGGATACGACGAGGTTAGACCGTTGTCCTGACGTTCATATGCATACACATAATTAATATTCCAATGGGTCAAGGTCCCACCTCCGCTTGATTGTGTGGCATGTTCATTTTCCATCATACACGCTCACTGGCCAACGCTGGGATACAATTGCAATATATGATCTGGGCCGAGGACAAGGACCGAGACACGACTTTCTACGCCAAGGGCGCTGAGGTCAGCGGCAGGTGCGTCAAGGGAAAGGCCAGCAGCAAGGAACGTGGCGCGTCGAATCAGATGGGAAGCTGGAGAATAGGATGCGCCTGTGACGCCTGAACGCTTTGTTTTGCGCCAAAAAGTTCTTGGACGGACTGTGGGATAAGGATTGGTATGAGAAAACAAGTAAACAGGAAGAGAAGACTCACAGAGAGGGGGTGCTGGTCGCGGGAGCTCGCGCGTGTACGCGGATGTGGTTGGAAATGTAGAGAATACGCGCCGTGGGGGAGGTTTGACAGGTTCAGAAAAAGAAACCTGCCTGGGCGGGGCAGACTGCGAACGGGAAATGCTTGACTGGTTTCGATGCCCTCTGAATGAACGCTGAGGCGGTGAAAGCAAAGCTTCGTCAAAGGTTCGCACTTCGACGGGTGAGGAAGGTGCTGTTTCAGGATCTGCTGTCTCAAGAGTAACCATTACTGGTGATGCGAATTCAGGCTGGCTGCGGCGAGCAAGATTCAGGTTGAAACCAAGTGCGGATTGAGGTCTCGAATAGAGTGGAGTCGGTGAAACGAGCACGGTAACATCTGCCATAGTTTGAATTGAAAGGAGCGACGAGAGGTTAGTTGGAGCTAGTTGGAACTGCAAGGATAAGTGTGTGTAACTGGCGTGAGGAAGACAATTGAATTGGTTGAGTCCAAATATGGAAGGTCCTGTAATTCCCTTAGCTTCGATTTCAAAATTCTAAACGAACGCTAACGGTTAAACAACTGCAGACGCTCTCACCAGATACGCTTTGACAAGGGCCGGGTAAGCATGATGTCGTGAAGAGCTGCTCTTGGAATTCTGGAACCTGGCCTAACAACAACACTGCAGCTCTGTCGAAGGCGGAATTGGATTTAGTCCCGGCCTATAGAGGACTGTTCGCTTGAATCTTCTTAATACCACATCTAACGCCTGGAAGAAGCCTCCTCGATAATCAAACATGCAGCGCAGACCATGCCGCTCACGGACCTCCAAGAATTAAACATGTTATGAACGACATACCGATCCGCTTGAACCGCCTCGAGATTATGCAACTCGTAGACCACAACCTCGTCAGGAGATATTATTTTACTTGGCAAAAAGGCGTCCTCAAAACTATCGCCAACACCTTTCTATCGCGTAGGTAGTACTTTCCTGAATCGGTCCTTGGGTCTGTACACTCAGTTATCAAGGATGAGTCTGATTTCTTAGCATAGTCGAAAAGTGCGAGACCACAAGGAAAGTCTTTACAAGGGCAAGTCGGCGACTAAAAATGCTACCGTAGACATTCTGCGACAATCTTTTGAAGATGGTTCATCGTGTGAGCAGAACTGTTTTCACCCCTATTGTGCGCTCAGTACGCGTTCTGATAAAGTGTTTCATTGCTGACATACCCCTCAGTTGCCTTACAATGCCTTCTAATCACTGCAACAGTACCGAGTATTTGCGACACCGTCCACGTCGCAACCCATCCTCTTCACAGTGACCGCGTCCCCGCACGAGACCCCACAGGACCTCCAATAGCATGCAGTAGCACTGGCCTCGGAGCCGGGCATGAGACCGACAGCTGTTAATGCCAGGAGAACGATCGTCAAGATATTCATCTAGACGCATCGGTGTCATATGTTGAATCTATAGGTCAGCGAGGTGACCCTTACCGTCAAAAGTGAGAGTTTTTCAAGCTAAGCGCAGGTTTGTTTTTCGTTAGTTGTTGCATCAGATCTGCGCTCACGCGCTTTATAGCTGCTGTTCATTAAAATATCATTCGAAGACAGCAATTCACGCCTAGACTCCCAATAGAAGGAAGACCGTCGTTCCATTTAAATCACTCCCCATCATGAGAATGCAGAATATTCTGATCATAAACAATCACACCACGGTAGAGGCTAAATCAAGAGCCAGGGGATAACATTTAAACTACACGATCTTTCGGGAGGTCAGAGAACAGCGCAAGTTTATGAAATGCCAATGGAGATCATTTGCCCGGAGGGCCGTGCTATCCAAGGTATACATCGAATAAATGACAATACTCAAAGTAAACACCGATCAGACCGACATTGAAACTTCGTGCGGCTTAGCGGCAAAGTTGGAGTGTAACCAAACATCTACCATATGAAATCACACGTGAAGAAGAGGCTGCATATTGTTTGATGGGAATATTCAGAGTCAGCATACAAGTCACGGAGAGGGAGCGGAACTTCCTTTTACCAGACTGATACAAATTATCATGTGGTGGGCGGTCTATCAGCGTTCAACTTGGCTGGCGATTCTGCCCAACACCCCTCTTCTGATGCCATCCCGACTTGACCTGCCATCTATGTGGGCTTCATATTACTACCGCCCCACCCCGGCGCGCGTCTCGATATAATGTGGACGAGCTGGGGCGTGCGCGTTCCATTACCCGCGCTTCCCCTGAAACCTATCGAGGACTCCGCCAGAGCGTCCATCATCGTCACGCAAGTCGCAAGATCAGACTCCACTGTCTTCCCCAGACTGCTCAGATAAGACTCCAAAGCGTTGTCACCCAACAGACTACTCCGACCACATCCCGAACTTTCATTTTTCCAGAGATGGTTTAACACCATTTGGAGGTGGATCAGTCTCTGAGTACCGAGTTTGCGTTGGGCATCTTTGCATTTTATCGCCGTCGGCAGAGCACATTCAACCCTGATCTCCCGAATATGTCAGTGGCATATCTGTTGCCACAGGATGGTCTTTCAGGCGGCGATGAGCCAAGTCCTCTTCAAGTTATTGGCCTACACAAAATCAGCTGGGAAATGAAAATTGGGGATGGTCCCGGATGGAGAGACTGATACGGTTTGCATTCCCGAGGTACCGGTGCAAGCAAGCCAAGACCCCGCTATCGAACATTCTTTCTTCGTCAGTCGTGATTACTTACGTATTGTTGACTTGCCAGTTAAGCATCAGTAGCACTACACTGGGTGCGAGGTTGAATTCATAGATGGAGAGTCGCCCAAGCCAAGAATCTGCACTTCGGTGACAGCGTATAATGATCGATAATTTGAGGGTGAACCTTTGATGAAGCTACAAGCCTGATGTGGCGAAAGGGTATGCCGCACACCTCCTTCGACGACGATATCGGAACTGCCCTGCTTGAAAGGGGACAAGACGGCCGTTGCAAATATCCTAGCGGGGCCTCCCTCTGCATAGGCTAGGTTTCGGATCGGTCGTTGAACATACAATGATCGACCCGAGACTTAACGTTGAACCGTTGGTGGCATCCAGAACAACTACATGACTTACGGTAGAGTCCAGATTCCACCGAGTCACGCGTGAGGGGATTGCAGGGGGTTTAAGGGGGGTCGCATTCTTTCAAGGGGGGTTGCAACTTGCAAGGGTTTAATCACTGCGTTTACATTTACTATTTTGTTCGCCCTCGATTCTGAGACAAACAATTATTCGCGGTGGAGCGACGTGCCAAATGGAGCTGATACTATGATGTCCCATACGGAAAACACGAGGAGGGTGTTGTTGCCGTTTTCCATTGACCTTCGGATGACACAGGCGGGCGGCGCCCGCCAGGTGCGGCATACCGATGGATTATATTGTTCGACCACGATTCAGGTATGGCCCTGACTTGTATACTGGGCATATTGATATTTGATTCTGCGTGTGCACATATGCCATGGACCTGCGTGGCGAAAGTGTGAAATTGGGAATCGAGATGTGGGCCCGAAGAGGGGGCAGGACGGCGCGGTTGACGTGGATATCCGAGCCTGGATGGGTCGCAAATTTCTCTAGTGTCACTATGTCCACCGCAGGGCTTCTGTTCCGTGCTTAATCGAGGTGCTGACAATATAGTATGCACAGAGTTTCAAGTTGCTGATCCTCCATCGTCGGTGTCTACAGTCAGCAAAAGCGTTTTCTATGCACAAACGAGCACTCAGTGCGAGCATAGTTCCCTCCAGGTTCCCTCCAAAGTCTTTCATTGAATAGGCTATCATGGTAAATACTCTGAACGCCCCGATTCGAACAAGAATGCGTCCCATGTCTTTGGACCATTTCGAACCCTTCCTATTGTCGAACCTCCCGATCGAATTAATATTGATGGTTATGCAAGCCCACTAGACCCGCGAGACATTCCCCCTGTACCACTCACATGCGTGCAAGCTGTCGGCCTACGTAAAGCAGGCGAAAGACGCAGCACAGCCTTCCGAATGTTGGATGTTCAGACATGTACAAAACGGACTGTTCAGGATCGAGAGCATACAATTGAGGAAGGGCCTGTGTATTGTGAACCCGACAGTCTTGAAAGCGTAAGGTGAAGAAGCCCTTGCGTTCGACGGGAGAATCTTCCGGCCCAAGAAGAAGCCTAACCAAGTCAGTCAATAACCTCTCATACACTTGCACCAAGGATCAAAATCACTCATCAGACCATCATCATACTCGGGACAGGGAATAGAATACATTCATTCTCGTGCCTTGTTTTAATTTTCGTAAGGACCGCGGACTGCTTGGACTCCACTAAATCAGAACAAATACGAAGCCTCTCGATCACAGGAAGCAGCACTATTTGCTTCGGGGATTCCTTCTCTGGTTGCAACTTCAAATGTGAATGGCTTTGCTCAGTGTATGCGACGCGGAGGAAGCGACGCCTGTGATGGTATTCCTTGGATTTATCCTGACCCCTAGTAAAGCGACTGAGGAAATGAGCTTGACGCATTAGTAGGCCAAGAAAGAGGTATAAAAGATGCAAGGGAGCGAGCTCTTGTTGAAACACATCGAACCCTTACACCTACTGAAGTATCATCACAACCATGACTATCCCAGTTCCAGGTACATACGTGATCTACAACATCCAATATTCCACCCAAGATGTCGATCTGCACTGGGCCAATGTTACCGACGGTGCTCCTATCGTCGGTTACGTCTACAACGAATCCACCCAGAACATGCTGGTTGGTGCAGATATTGAAAATATGCGTGTTTGATCTGACCGGACCCGACTCTGCAGTGGAACTTGCAGGTTGTCGATGAAGAAAAGGGTCTGGTGCAGTTGGTCAACCTCGCGGGCAACAATTACGCTGGAGTCTCTGGCGAAATCGATGTGAGTGCGTCCAGCGGATTAGCAAGTCGAGGTTAACAACAGGGAAATCAAGGGCTCTGGGGTTATAGGAACCTCCATCGAAACCACTTTCAAACTCCACGAGAGGAAAGATGGGGAATATGAGCGAGTTCCGTTTCTCTATCATGTGTCCTTAGGCTCAAACAACACCCTCAGGATTCAGACATATAACTCTGAGCTCGTCTGGGAGCTACCTGACGGAAACAACTTCACCGAGGTAAGCTCATCTGATGGACTGGACAAATTGTACGTACTCAAGGGCGCAGATCATTCTCTCGCCTCCCGTCAGCTTCTATAACAGCCAGGCTTGGCAGTTCATTCCAGTTGACGGTAATTGACGGGTGCAAATACGGAAGAGGGAGGCAAAGCATTGGCGACAATGGCTCGTCACCATTATCACCGACCTTGGACTAACAACATTCTTGAGTAAGGGAGAGACAATTAACGACGCTTGATACATCTTGGTATATCTACTAGAACTGCTGTTATGTGGCTAGACCTATTTATTCGACTTGTAATAGTGAGATTCTTTTCAGAAAACACACGGAACGAGGACTTACCAGATATCTGCCTGACAGGACCAACAAACCATTTGCGAGCACTAAGTATCCAAAATCCAACACTGTATACGATCACAATTCCAACGGCGACCACGGCATAATTCAACGTTTGAGAGTCAACGGGCTAATATGAAGGTCAGAACAAAGGTCCCAAACAAACTTGCGAATCATAGGACATACATTGGCTTGAGGAAGAAGGAATACAATAGCGATGAACGCAATCCATGTAACTGCCGCGACGGCAATGGGTATAGAAAATGCGCCGAGGTGAAATGGACCTCGCACGAAACGCTGTCGGTAAAATACACGGAGAGCGATGGGTATAGCTAGCACCAAGCGTCAGGGTCCGACCTGAGATGATCTCTTCAAAGGAAGAGCCACTTGCCGTAGGATATATACAATCCAATTGTTGCGATGCTAGTCGCAGCCGCGAATGCGACGGAGCTCCCAAGACTGGGAAGACCTAATATAAAGCTGAGAGTGCATGCAAGCCATACTGGACGAGTAGACGTATTGCGGATTAGAGTGACAGACAATATACAACAGAACACATACCTGTTCTAACAGGGGTACCACGCTTCGAGTCCACCTTGCGAAAGAAGGTATGTCCTGGGATGCCCCCGTCGCGAGCAAACGCAAACATCATGCGAGAATTGGAAGTGATCGAAAAAGTACTGCAGATAAAAGAAACCGTCAGGTGTCACGCACGGAAGGTTTTGCTTGTGTTTTACCCGCAGAAATACATCGCTCCGATAACGATAACCATGAGGACAATTGCTCCACGGTTCCCGACGGTGTCTAGAAAAATCTGAGCGACTGGCTGTCCGGTGGGGGATGCAATGGTATTATCCAAATCTTGGATGCTGAACAACAGCCCGAGGACGAGAAACCACCCAAGGACAGCTGACACTCCTATAGCCATTACGATCCCGATCGATCCTGCCATAGCAGCATTGTGGGTTTCTTCAGTCATCTACATGATTCAGTGGTAACTTGCGATGCCAAATTCTTTGAGGAATATCTTACATGAGCACTAGCGTCGAAACCTTGACATCAAGTTCAATGACTGAAACAAGTAATAATCGCCGAGCTTACCAGTCAGTGTGTACTGAGCCATGAGTATGCCGATAACACAAACATATGCGTGGCTTGCCCTTGCTCCCCACCCTTCACTGCCAGAAATTCCTGTATTGTCAATGAACGTGCGGAACACGAACTCAGCCGACTGGTGCGATGGAGCGCGAGCAAGTATGGCTATGACCAAGGACGTCGTTCCGGCAGCATGCCACCAAACAGAGACATTGTTGAGGTACTTTAGGAGGTGGACGCCGAACGTATTGATTAGACCTTGGCTAACCAAGATTGCAGCATAGACACCCATGGTAGTCCTCGAAGTTGGCGTGAATGAGGTGTTGAACGTACACACAGTGGAGAGAAAATTCGCGCAACCAAAGCTAGAAGAATATCAACAAAGTCATCTCTTCCAACAGAAATGCTACGACTTATGTACCTTATCCCAGTCGTGACTGCAACTTGGCCCAACAAGTTAAACCAGCCTGTGATCCAGGATGCAAGTGGAGCGTTGGCCGGTTCAGACAACATAGCAGCCCAGAAGTAGGGACCACCACTAGTAGGATGTGCACTGCAGACCTCTCCGCAAAGATCAGTGTCATACACTGAGTAACCGTAAGTCCGTAACACCGACTCACCTGCCATGGCGAGTCCTACAAGCATTGTGGCACATGCTGGAGACGGGTTGTTATGAGGTACGGCTCAAATTTCATGTTAAGTTGCTCACCAACAATCACCCAACCCCATACCATGACCGCCGGGCCTCCTGTATTCTGTATCCACGTTCCACGTTCATACTCATTGGAATGGATGAAGGGGACTGCATGTAACGCACCAAACCATACAAGAACAAGGAAGGGATGCCTGTTATAACGCTTATGATGGAAAACGAGACGCCGAAATTCTTGAGGCAGCCAGCTCGTGAGCTGTTTGTGAAAGGATTGAATTCGGTCAAAGTACCTGAAGGAGCCCCAGTTCGCGTCTGATATAAATTAAAAGATGGTATATTCAGCGTGAGAGCGAGCGACGCGGCCAGACACTCACTTCAACTCTTGTTTGTATCCCATCCTTGCCAGCTCAGACTCGTCTGCCCCATTATCGATCAACTCGGGCTTGCCAACTTCCGCCTTCTCCAGCGTTTCAGAGTGGTCAGACATGACGAGCGGACTGCGCAATCCAGCTTCAGAGGTCTGTTGCAGTTCAAAATGGAGGATGGCCGGAGTAATATACTAGTCCCACTGTAGGCCGTATACTGTATACATGATATCGGTATATATTGTGTGCCTTGATCAAATTACCCATCACCGCTCAGACAGACTCAGACCTTATCGTCGCCAAGACGTCCGCGTTATCGGACAGCTTCAAAGACGCGCAGTGTGGGATAAGCCGAAGTGACTACGTATGTACTACAGCTGAGTGGAGCCCACTTGAAACCAGGCACATAAAAACGAATCAAAATTTGCAATCCAGATATCAATAAGGTTTGTCGGTAGCAACGCTCTGCTTGAAGTTGTATGTCCTACTACTGGATGGTTCCACGAGTCCGTGTGTCCCAAGAATTCGCGCACTGACTCTAGCACACGCAATTCCGCACGGAATCCTGATATACGTTGCATTTAGGTTCCCCCCAACATAATACAGTGCCATGGTTTTTGTTTGAAGAAAATTAAAGTAGATCTCGTTCCATGGCCAACTTATTGGTGCTGGAGGCTAGTTTTGTGCATAGAAGGCTTGCTCTAAAGGTCAGATCACCACATAAAATTCTGAAATGGGGTATGATGGTTATACATGATGAGAGAATGCTAAAACAAATGGATCATCTGCAAAAAAAGAAATATGCCCCAGACGTGACAATCTATCCCTTACATCAAGACTGTGTAAATCGAAACTCCGCAATGCCGAAATGCGGTGTACGAAGGTGCGGACACTGCGGAGTGTGAAAAGGCATCGCGGCAAATGTGTGACATGGTGTGACAACTCTAGGAAAAATGCACTTTTCTGCGCGGTAGCTCTCCGCCGGACTCTACACGTCGATTTTCGAAAGAAAAACTAACAGGTGCTGTACTTTCGACGTCAGGCTATCGACTGTCAAAGAATTAAAAATTTATGTTTGTGCGTTGTGGAGTAATAGACGTTGCCCCAAATATGCGCGAACTCTAGTGGGCATCTAGTACTAACTTGAAGCAGTACTACGCCGGCGCCAACTCCCGACTAGTTGATCTTTGAACGCATTGTGCCCGTCGGATTACTCACAAACTTGTATACTCTCATGTCAAAACATGTCCCAAATATTTTCTTAACCACAGTTATTTTAGTTATCATTACCTTACCCGTGCTTACATTCAGTCCAACTGCTAATCCTCAGTACTCAGTTACCATCGCATGTCCTTCGATCTCGTCCCCAGTGACCTGCGGCTCGCTCTCGCCAACATCATCATCTTCGTCAGCCAGCTCCTCTTAGGTCCCTCTTTTGTAGAAGTGCGGGCCTTCGAGATCGTCAGTGGCCTTTCGCTTGCTCTTGGCAGCCGACTTGTAGTTCGCCAGGGTGCTCGCCGTGACGGAGGCGTCAAGGAACAACTCCATGGGGGATCGTCGTGGTGACTCAACACGGCACAAGCTGCTGCAAAAAGCGAGGGATCGGCTGAAGAGGTGGATATCCGGGAGAACACAGAGCAATGAGAATAAGTGCGAGACTCGGATTGAGCACAACCAACAGTCAATCTCTTGCCATCAACGCCGACACACAAAGAGATGCCATCGAAGACGACGGTGACCCCATCGATAACACCTTTGACGGTGAACACTCAAAAGTCTGTAACCACAAGCGGAAACTGTGGGCCGAGGCACAGACTGGTGTATGATATCGAAGCGAATACAACGCATCGTAATAGAGAGGATATTAATATATGTCATGCACAATATTATGGGGTGGGAAGGCATGAAAGTCAATGACGCGGCTAACAACCGATGGTCGCTTTGATACAAAAAAAACAGACATACAGACTTGCAAGCAAGAATGTCAGCAAAGGGGCACCCGAAAGAAATGCTGTGACCCACGGCAGACAATGAGCTCGGAACAGCTACTATCTTTGGCCCGGTGTTGCAAAATGGCCCAGAGTTGCAAAATACCTTGCAGCAGCCTCAACACTTGTCCTCTACCCTCACCATCTGGTACATAGGTACTTCTTATGCAGAGAATGATGATGCTATTTTTCATTTAACGAAAACCGATCCCCAAAGTGTTGCGGCACTGAAATAACACTGAAAATGTGCATTTCCTGTGGTAGCAAGCCCCTCCTCACTTCATATGTGAACCGAAACAATTGCGGATTTTCTTAGACATTCGCATATACATTTAGATAGACCTCAATTTTTTTCTGACATGAAAAAGTTGATGTGTCGGTGTCATGAAAGGTTGCACTTCGAAGACTTCGGACGTGACACTGAGCCACAGGTTACTTTCGGACTCGCAAGTTCTCTGCTGGGTGATTACTAAATTGGGTTACAGTTGAAGCGGAGAATAGAAGCGGCAGGGTGACAAAGTGTGACCGTTTCTCTATGAAGCCCTGCCAAAGCACGGTGAGAAATTTTGCAACTCTGTGCTCTTTTGCATGTCTTTTGCATGTTCAGCCCGGCATGCCTCTGGCACCATTATTTCATGAATTCTCCACAATGTTAGTACTCAGTATTGGGGCCTATATGTGCCCTCATCTACCTATGTAGTTAAATTATTTTCATGGGGGATTGTTGTTGAGTTAGATCCTATTGAAAAGGTGAGCACTGAAAATTTTGCAACACCGGGCCAGAGATAGTAAGGGGACACGAGAGAAGATATGCGAAAGCAAGTTCTAGGTAAGAGTCGAGACGAGACCTATAACCTCCTAGAAATGTATACCGTAAGCAAAGAACTGTACAGTTTATGTCACATGAACGTCAGAAACATTCCCAGACAGATTTACAGACGGAGGGGATGAAACGTCTGACAAAACCCTTCTCCCAAGTCGGGGAATAAGTACTACCCTCCAGCGAAATAGGATCACCTGAACAAACAAACGTCGGTCACTCATCAGGAGTCGACGAGTACATCTTGTTTTCCTTGGAATAGGTTTTCGTGTGCATACTTGGGCTGCTGCAAGTACCATTGAAGCCCTCGAACTGAAGGATCATTCGACAAAGCAGGCTAATGCTCATAATGACTCTATACCCGCGGCTAGCGGGGAATCAGTACTCGGTGTGCAAGTAAGTATGCGATAATGTATGATGAAATAGCTCACAAGATGATGCAGATCTAGGATATGTATATGTGCACACTCAAACCGGGTGGGCGACTGTGGGCAAGCAGAAAAAAACCACGGTCCTCGGATACAACCTAATGCTGCTGACGGGAGTCACGGGACCTCGCGAGGTAGAAGCGACGAGGTACTACTTATAAATAGCTGGAAACTTCAGAACCCCTGAGTCGAGAGTCGAGACTACTACATACTTACGTACCTCAGCAGACCTCAACAAAGGCCATCCAAAACTTTATTTGCCGCCCTGATAGCAAGTACTCTTGAAGGACGATTCGTTAGTGTCATCATTGCCTCTCGAAGAAACAGAACCCAGAAGCAAGCATTGTTCAAATTAACATTGCTGAACGAACGAACGAACTTGGAAGGAGTCGCTCCTGATAGCATGGATACCTTTGTTGTTACCATATTCTGCCTTTCCATTTGGAATAGCTTCTGATGCGGATCCTGCATTTATATTGTAATAAGTACGGTGAGTCCTACTGTGCTGCATCATGCATCATGACTCACAGATGCGCATGACAAATTGGTGCGGCTGCGAGCAATGACATCAGATATTTACCCACCTCGAAGCACTAGCCGAAAAAAACTCCGAGTTGAACGGGTGAGAGTGATTGCTAGGTGTTATGGAGGAATTCAAGGGTACCTCATGGGTATAATTTCATTGTTTTGACGTCTTTCAGGGAAAGGTCGAAACGAAGCATACTTCCAGTGCTTGCGCAGCACGGCTCCCATATTTTGCGCCCACATTGGTGTTCGAGGGGATGTCATTCATTTCGCCTGCTCCCAAAATATAGTGATCTAGAATGGCGGTAACTGCAATCGGCAGCTCATGCTTGCTTGGAGAAGGAATGGCTCACAGAAGGAGGCACTCACGCACTTATGATGTTGTCATGGCCAGGAGCCGACTAACATTTAATCTTATTAGCACTATCATCCGCATCGTGTAGTACATGCAACTCCGCCAGCCAAAAAGAAACATCAACCGTTTAACCGTTTGGCCGGCGTGGCGTGTACGTACATTCATACCAGCAAGCGCTCGACTTGTGGCGGATTCCCTCAAGACATACGTCAGTTACTACGTGAGACTATTTGTAGTCTTGTGAGGGTGATTAAAACAGGGGTTGGCGCAGCCGAGCGCCGTTACGTGGTATGGAGTCTGAAACAGACGATGGTACAGAACCACATGTCCTTCACTCACACCGTCTCGTCAAAAGTTTAGCAGTTGAAACGGACGACTTACCAGCGCAGATCATGGCGATAACAATTTCCTTCTGGTGTCACAGTAGATCCGTCATCAAATGATGGAGTTTCAGAATTCAGTCAGAAGGTAGAATATCCCGACGACTTACCAACGGCTGACACTACAAGCTGACATACCTTCGTATCGTGCAATAGATATTTACATGCGGATGCGAAGTCTAAACAAAATCAACTTAATTCCACAGTCGTCCACCACAACTTGACTTCGAGTGCCAGATCATGGGCTTGAGCGCACGGGATATTGCATTTATCGTTGCCCTTTGTGGCGTCACGACTCTGAATGTAAGCCTGAACCACTCTTTTTCAAAATGTCAATTGTTCATGAACTTGATGTGGACCCAAGGTTTTCCTCCTCGGCGCAGTCACAGTTGCACTCCCTACTATTGGAAAAGACCTTAATTTCCAAGAGGTATGTTTCACATTCGGCACATGCTACTCTGATAGAACAGGTATGGGTGCGTCTAGGGTAACCTCTACTGGCCGGTCAATGTGAATTCGTACGTCTCTACAATAATTGTAACACAACATACTGGGCACTGACAGTCTCAAATAGTTTGTCATTCGGTGGATTGCTTTTATTCTGCGGAAGACTGGGGGACATATTCGGAGGCCGCTTCATGTTCTTGGTTGGGTCTCTATGGTTCGCAATTTGGTCAGTAGTCAAATTTGAATGCTCGGATTTTTTGCTCAAGAAAATCACGTCAGGAGTCTTGCAACGGCCTTCGTTCCAAGTTCAAATGTTTTCATCGTAGATATGGCGCTCTTGGGAATAGGATCGGCTGCCAACACTCCTGCTGCGATTGGATTATGTTCATCATACTTTCCACCAGGAGCAAACAGGAACAAGGCCTTCAGTGCACTAGGCGTTGGATCGCCTGTGGGATTTATTTTGGGCCTTATTGCTAGTAAGTTACGCGTAGCGACATTTCCGACGGACAACTTATCAAACCTTGAAGGCGGTCTTTTGACTGAAAGTAGCGCCACATGGCGTTCGTTGTTCTACATTCAAGCCGGTCTTGCTGTTTTCTTCGTTTGTCTTGCTCTTGTGGTATTTCCAAAAGATCACTCAAATCGGCGTTATGACAAAGGTTTAGACTGGGGTGGCGCTGTGCTAAGCACAACTGGCCTTGGCCTTCTGACATTTAGCCTCTCGTAAGGACACATCCTGCATTTCGTAGCGGGTGTTACTGAAACTGAATTCGAGCGATTCTACATCTGCTCAAAATGGTTGGTTGGCTCCCCAGGTCCTCAGCCTATTCCTCGTGTCCATCGTCTTGCTGGTCGCCTTTGTCTTCTTCGAGCGCTGGAGGGAATCAAGAAATATGTCTGTTCTCATGCCTCTGAGCATATGGAGGCAGCCTGGAGCAAAATTGGGTCCCCTCGTTGGTGTGGTATTTTTTGGCTGGTGGGTGTATTTGGGAGGGATCGGTCGCTCAGCTACTCATGTTCCCTGCAGGTTTAGCTTCGATACTCTAAACTATTTCTTCACACTATAGTATGCTGGTCTATTCTAGTCAATTCGTCTGCGTTAACTACTGACGATGTTCAGCTTTCAACAGGTACAACTGCTGGATCCCTTGCAAACTTCTCTTCGTTTCATACCCATGGCTATCGCTGGAGCGATTCCTAGCATTGCAGCGGGATATTTTGTTGCCCGCGTGCCCGCACAGATCTTAATGTTGATCGGTTTGCTCGTCAGCTCAGTAAGTTCCTCAACCTCAACTGAGAATAAATGTTTAATCCTGGGAAGGCGTCAAGCATAATCTTCGCTCTAATAAACCCTGATCTCAGCTTCTGGCATATGGCATTTTTTATGATGATTACCATCGGTGCGTTATTTCTTCTCACAGTGAAAAGACGCTGACATTGCTGCAGCTGGGGTAGCTATTGTGTATCCATTAGGGAACCAGCAAATCGCTGTATCACTTGATGAGGATTCACAATCCCTTGCCGGTGGCATTTTCAGCGTTACCACAAGAGTACGAGATTTATCCCCCTCATTTTATCTGGCTGAGCTGTTTTGTGAGCAGCTTGCTACAGCACTCGGACTTGCGGTGACGTCTGAGATCGCGGACTCTGTGTCCAAAGCATACAACAACAAGCATCCGGACCTCGATGCCCAGTCGCCAGAAGTCTTGATGGTCGGTTTCCGAGCGGCTGGGTGGACTTGCTTCGCATCGACACTTTTGGGCATCATCATCGTCATTTTTGGGTTGAGAGACCTGGGTATCATCGGCAAAAAAACGCGTGCAAGCGCAACACAGTCAGACGATGACACTTTGAATTCGGGCCAGAGTGACCCAGAGCCGATCGATGAAAAAGGAGCATGATTGTTTCGCCCAAGGCCAAAGAATTGTTATAGACTCTCTTTTGATTTGTACAGTATTACATAGACAGCGATCTGCGTTCGGACAGAGTATCAGTTATGTAGTAGTACAGTAGACTAGAAGTGCCCCATGTACCTATATAAGCATGCTTGCTGCCCAAAGTACAAAAAAATAGGGGAGACTCTGTGCTGTTTGGCACGAGTTATTTCCCAGGTAAGTACTAATCTCGAACGGACGTGATACTCAGGCCCAGGGTGCTGTTATTACTGTAGCGGTTCGGTACCGATGGTGGGACAAGGCCGACGCCGTAGCCCATGTTAAAGAAGGCCCAGTTAAGAACGCAATTTGTTAAGGCCGTACCTGACTTGAACGGCATCTTCGGTAGTAGACTACCAGGTCCTAGATAAACGATCAGAAGATCGGCATGTCACTTTGTCACGGTAAATGGATCTTAAGTTCCTGGCAGTGCAGAGGCGGATGATTCTTTAAGCTGTGGATGCTACTGTCAGCGCTGACATCGAAAGATGAGTCGCAAAAATTTGCGTGATAGTTTTGCCTGCATGATGGGTCATGCAGCTATGCAGGAATGGACGGTGCGGCCTGCCGTGTCGAGATAGGGAACATATTCCCACGCATGTCGTGTCACTTTCAATTCAATTGCTGAATTGCTGACAGCCATACGCATGATTGAACTTTCTAAGTAGATAAAAGCCATGACCATACAAGAGCTAGCGGAAGGCAGAATAGTAGGTGTGCTTATTTGGCTCTGTGGAATGGAGCTGACTGCACAACAATTCAGGACTTCAAAGGGCAGAAGACGGCGGACGATATCGTCCGCGTGGTACTCATCACTAGCACAGTACGTATCCTTCGCCGCTCCTGCGTTTAGCCAACTAGATCTCCTCTGGCAGTTCCTCTCTTTTGTGATTGGATTTGCCTTCAGCTCTCTCATGATAACAATGAGTACGTTTGCACTCTGTACTGTGGCGCTGTGTCTGGTGAGTTTGTTTCACGATACTTTCATGTACCTGGCCAATTCACACCTTTGCTATAGGTTGTCCTGCCTCCATGGCCAACGTTTAATCGCCATCCAGTGAAATGGTTATTTGCACAAGAACATAGTCAGAAGTAATTTTCGGTGTTTATTTTGATATCATTACCTCCCGCGGCGGACACGGGAGCCTAACAAGGCCTAGCAGGACTTACTCTTAATCTATATTTGCAGAGTGAGTCTTGTTAATATGCTATCTGTGTGCTTCGACAGCCTGAGAGTACTAGGTAGGCTTGTTACAGCAATTGTTATTCTTGCTTCACATACATTCATGCGCGTGTCGGGGCTGTGTGCCTTGCAATTGTGGTTGGCATCGCTACCCCCCCGAGAGCAAAGACACGGCCTTAGGCCTCATTTCGATATCCACGTTCTGAAGTTCTGAATGAGGAAGAAGGAAACGCGATCGTATCCGCCCGGAACCCCAGAGTCAGAACTCAGGGGATTCTTGGCACTAGAACCCTAGTGAGATGAGACATACATGAGAAAATCAGGAGCATCTGTTGGATCATCAACTGGGAGCAAATATCCGTTTGCGAACATAGACGCTTGACCGCCCTGAGTGATTTTTGGTAAAACGTTGATGGAGGCGGTTTTACTAACTAGCCTGAATCGTGAGCACCGCCTTTGAAAGAGCTTGGTTGACGTTAGAGACGTCCATGGCAGAATTCTACCCATCGTCAATGGCAGCGCCGCTAGGACAAGTGCCTGAAGAAACTGGAATGAATTCGCCGTCGCACGCAGGAGGTTATGAGTTTGATATGGCCATCACGCAACCACACTCGGCTCATCAGCCACAGCTTCTTTCATCTCCTCCACCAGCAAGGTCACATACTTTGACACCGTCAACAACAGCTACAACAACCTTCACGACGGCGACCACAACGCAAAATACTGCTATTCCACGCCCTTTACCCTCCCCAAGGCCACAGGCCACGTCTCACAGGCCCCGCCCAGTTTCAATGCCTCCACAGGCATTCAGTACCCCAACAAGTTCTTCAGACCGCGAAAGACAGCAGACAACAGACTCAAAACACCGTCAGATCAGAGATGGTTCAACCAGCAAGCAGGGTCGAAGTTCAAATCGCATCCTTGGTGACTACACCTTGACCAAGACACTTGGAGCTGGCAGCATGGGGAAGGTCAAGTTGGCTATTCACAATGTCACAGAAGAGAAGGTGCGTGCTGCGCTCATATCAAACTTGAAATATCGTCCGAGCACCCTGGATATTTTCGTAGCTCGCCGTCAAAATACTTCCCCGAGTGTATCCGCAGGCTTCCCAGCCAAACGGTTCAAATGCAACTCCAGAGGCGGTCGCAAAGCAGGCCTCAAAAGACGCTTCGAAAGAGATACGCACTCTTCGTGAGGCTGCCCTTTCCATGCTTCTCCATCACCCGTACATCTGCGGCATGCGTGAGATGATCGTCCATCAACATCATTACTACATGGTATTCGAATATGTAAACGGTGGCCAGATGCTCGACTACATTATCAGTCACGGTCGGTTGCGGGAACGTGTCGCTCGCAAGTTCGCTCGTCAGATAGGAAGTGCACTAGATTACTGTCATCGGAACAATGTGGTTCATCGAGGTCTGTGTTGCTGTACCTCGATTGTTTCACATTCTCATTGTCCATTTCACAGATCTCAAAATCGAGAACATCCTCATATCCGAGACAGGTAACATCAAGATCATCGACTTTGGCCTGTCTAATCTTTACGACCCTTCCGCCACTCTGTCGACCTTTTGTGGTTCGCTATACTTTGCGGCTCCCGAGCTCCTTAATGCGAAGGTCTACATAGGACCAGAGGTTGATGTATGGAGTTTTGGAGTTGTCCTGTACGTACTCGTCTGCGGCAAAGTACCTTTCGACGATCAGAGTATGCCCGCACTGCATGCCAAAATTAAGCGCGGACTGGTTGAGTATCCTGTGTGGTTAAGCGCAGGTGCGTCTAAATCATGTTATGAGACATGGTACTAAACTGATCAATTCTCCAGAATGCAAGCACTTGCTCTCCCGAATGCTTGTCACCAACCCCGCCGTGCGTGCCTCGCTGACCGAGGTACTTGAGCATCCATGGATGACTCGCGGCTTTAGTGGTCCCCCCGACTCACATATGGTACACCGCGACCCGCTCCGACCTGATGATCTTGATAAACAAGTCATCAGAGGCATGAAAGGCTTCGAATTTGGGACCGATGAGGAAATCGAACGAAACCTCCGAAAAGTGCTCGAATCTGACGCTTATATCCGTGCGGTCCAGGCATGGGACCGCAAGCGCGGTGGTCGCAATGGCGCAAATCACCGTTTCGAGTTCTCTAACTCTTCCCTCGCTATATCTTTCGATGGATCGGCCACGAATGCACACAAGAATGAGTCTACGATGAGTCCTTCGAAGAAGTCGAAACGTTTCTCCGGATTCGACTTCTATCGCCGGAAGCTGTTCTCCCCTTCCTCATCTCCACCCACAACCCCTTCTCACTCGCCTCCCACCTCGCAGTCGCTTCTGTCAATTGGTGATGGCGCGCGCGATCCCCTCGACCCAACGCAGGGATTCCATCCACTGGTCACAATGTACTACCTCTCCCGCGAGAAGTTGGAGCGCGAACGCGTCTATGGCCCTGGGCGCTTTGCTAGCTCCCAGCTCTCCCTTCAATCAGCTACCGCGGCCAACGTACCCACCGCTGATGCATCTGCACCACCTCCCTACCCGGCTAAGACCTTCACTCAACCTGCTCCTGTCAAGAAGGAGCAACAGCCGCTCGCCAACTCTGCATCTGCTAAGGCGGATTACAGCATGCCTCTCCCGCGCCTTCCTGCGCCTGAGACTTCGCACTACTCCGACATGTCCTATGATGCAGCATCCGCAGCGGCGTCGCCGACCTCTGCTGCATTCCACGGACAAGTGAGAGCGCGTGACTCGGGGCTGCCCCCACCTGCTACGAAGCGCGTCGATATTTCCCAGCCGCCCACGCCAACACCAGCGCCGGCGACAGCACTTCCGCGCGCTCCGCCTGCCTCCACTCACCGCCGCAGCCACAGTATGAGCCAGCGGCCAACTGCGCTCCGTGGATGGGGTGGAGTGTTTGTTAGTGGCGAAAGGCGTGTAGACGAGCACGGCGAGGAGCAGGGCCCTCATTCGGCTGGTCTGGAGGGCGAGTTTTCCGAGCAGGATAAGGTTCAGTCCGAGGAGGACCGTGCACACACACATGAAGGTCCATTGTCGGCTGGCGCGACGCTCGTGCGCAGGTTTGGCACACTTTTAGTTGGGAAGGGCGATGATAATAAACGGAGTATTGGTAAGCGGACGACGATGTTGGGTGGTGTGCCATTGCGGTCCTCGGGAGATGATGGCGAGAAGGCTTCTGAATCGTCTTGGAAACAGGGCGCAGATGCTGATGTGCGCAGATCCTCCATCATTGCGCCTCAGCCCATTACTGCTAGCCAGAGCCAGCCTCTTGGCAATGTGCACAGGCGAGCTGCCACGATCCTTGATCCCCAAGGTCGTCAGATACGGCACGAGCGCCGGAGTAGCACTGGTGGAGCTTTGCTCCCTAGTATCGGTGGCACTATTGGACGACACCGCCGGCCATCAACTGGTTATGGGACGAGCAGCGGGCGTCCGACTGGCCTGAGTGGCTTTGGTCGCACTGAAAAGGTGGAGGAGAATGTTGAGCAGGAGGGAGTCGATCAGGACGATGGCTTCAAGGATGAGCAAAGTGGACACCACAGTGATAAGGAATTTAAACCGGTGCATCTAAAGGGACTGTTCAGGTGAGTACGAATACCGTATTTATTTGGACAGTGCTGAGATGTGCAACAGTGTTGCGACCACTTCTACAAAACCTCCATCAGTGCTCAAGGCTGATATCAAGAAGGTCTTGGACCGAATGCAAGTTCAATATCGGGAGACACGGGGTGGCTTTGAGTGCATCCATGTCCCCTCCATTGACATTTCGTCTGTCCCCGAATCAACTCAGGTCCAAGGGCGCTCTAGTCATCATCGCAGGACTGCTTCTAATGGATCCAACGAGACTGGAATTACGCCTCGATCGCTTGTCAAGAAAGCGTCGAAGATGTCTTTCGGTATGAAGTCTAAGGAGCGGGAAAGGGAAAGGGAGAGTATGAAGGAAAAGGAGCACGAGGCTCCCTTGGAGAAAGAGCTCCCTCACAGGCCATCGATTGGGACTGCATTGAGCGCCACCCCCAGTAGCGGATCATCTTCATTTTTCAATGTCTCCTCTAATACCCACACCATTATGGCGGACAGTTCTCGGCATCAAGATGCCAACGGACCTGCGCCGGGGACACCTCATGAGGAACAGCGTGATCCATTCCGCTCGCAAACACCAGTAAAAGGCAAGGTTTTACCGCCTATTCCCCGCGACTTTTCTGCTACGCCGCAGCCGCACACTCCCCGGCCGGCACCCTTCCCTACCGGTGAAGTCGATCGTGAAGTATTCGAATCTATCGGTGCCAGTTCACTATCAGTCCGTTTCGAAATTAATATTATTAAGGTATGATCTTCCTCCTCGTCGCTTCGGACATCTGACAGTCTTCCCCTAGGTTCCTTGGCTCCCACTCCACGGCATACAGTTCCGAAGGGCTGGTGGCGATGGCTGGCAATACCAGATGCTCGCCCGGAGAGTTCTTACTGAGCTTAAGCTATGACCAATCGCCTTCATGGCCCCCTTTATGATCTGCCTCTTTCCAAGGCATCCTCATGCTCAATGTTTCCACCTTTTGTGAGATATCTTCTTCTTTATGTTTTTCCCTGCTTTCTCCTGTTAAAACGGTTAGACACGATGCGTCACAGGTGTTCCGTTCATACGCTGCCGAATACTTACTTGCCCGCTCATTTCTCACGTGTATCAATGCTTCTCTCGAGGACGGCAATAATACCTATCTTACATGTTCTTCCATCTTGCTTTGGAATTACTGTACAGACCGATGGAAATTCTGCAAGAAATTCGTACTACCTTCATTTCAGTTATGTCATGATGTCTGAGCTTTCTGCCCACTTGGAAGATCAGCATTCGTTCCTTCTGTTAATGATCACTAATTATTTACATATGCTGAGCACTCATTAACTCAGGCTGCCCGAGACTCGGACTCGGAACGTGAAGACACCCGACATCTCGTAATTCAGCCTGCACGCATGACAGTGATAATATATCTAAATGCTTAAGATGACAAAAAAAAGGTCTATATAACGACTAGGGCACTGCACGATCGATCTGCAAATGCTGGGAAGTCGGATGACGTTTAAGGGCCTCCTGGTCCCGCCGTTTGGTATCTCGAGGGAAAAACTGTAGGTTTGATGTTACCCACTATCTATTGCAATTCTGATGCAAATGACACTTAGAGTTGAAGCATTATGACTTTTTGAATATACAGGCGTGCCAAATTCACAGCGAGCGGACAATAAATAACTGGTAGAGATTGCACATAAGGTTATTAGGTCAACTTGAGCCTAGCCCTTGGCAAGGATTGGACGGTCTGGAACAGCTCTGTGACATCATCCCACCCCTCAAGACCCAGCCCTAGCATACCCGGAACTATCCAGGTCAGCGACACTCCAGCATCTTTGCAAGCCTCCGTGACATTAGCGAACGGCTCGCTCGTAGATGCCAAATAGGTATCATCCTTGAGAGCTACTGTAAGATGTGCCAGGTTTCGTGCGTTCTCGGATGAGATGTATGCGACAAAACGATCTGAAGGAGATAGCAAAGTCGCTGAAATGGCAAGCCGGCGAAGCGTGCGTGGTAAAAATGGAAATATGTTTGAACTCGTTGGAGATATGTAGATAAATGTCTCGAGAGCAGTGCAACATTCCAGTGACCGGCATGGATCAAGCCTATGTATCATCAGAAATCGAAGACGCTCGCCGGTCGAGTCGAATGTAAGCAAAGGCGTAATATCTGGCGGGATAGTTTGAAGGTGACTTGGGATAATGACAAGCTTCCGTAGGGTCTGCCCACTGTTTGCATCTTCGCCAGGTCCACGAAGAAGGTCGATGATGCCTGGGACCGACAAGTAGGTGCACTGCAAGATGAGGCCGCGGAGTTTTCCTAGTGGGATAGGAAGTGAATGGTTCCATGGCCATGTCTCGAAATACGTTATCTCCAAGGTTTCCAGGAACGCCGCAGCGCGCCCTAGAGCATGAAGGAGTGACTTCCCACTGTGCCCCACACTTCCCGCCAGCTTAAGAGAGCGCAACGGCGGGAGTTCAAAGCGCCCAACTTCAGTTGGCAATGAAGGGCCAAATATTTTGCCCATGGTGCCATGAATTTCCACTTTCGCAATCTGCGGCATCGAACGAAAGCAACCCTCCAAGGCAGCGCAAAAATAATTGCGGTTCAATAGTTGTACCGGATCGCTTACGTCCATTGTGAAAATCATCATGACGCGCGAATATGAACCAAATTGCCGCAGAATTGGACACAGCTGGAGAATACTTTCATCCAGCCATGGGACGATAAGGGAGTGGAACATGATTTCGCGGGTAAAAGTACGCCAAGTTCGGCAGACCAACGCAAACTGAATGAATGCACGAAGATCATATCGGTACTGTTGCCATGACCCATCTGTGAATGCTTGTCCGGGGAACAGAGATGGAAGGGAAGAAGTGGGTGAAATATGTTGTAGAATTGATGGTACGAGCTCGGGAGGTATGTGTACTGTTGGCGACCCGTGATGGTTATCAGTATCAAGGGACATGTCATGAAATGCAATGCGAGAACGGAGCAATTGCGGTAGTGGTAGTACGAGCCCTATTGCCGGTCGTTTTGGTAGAATACGAAACGCTCGGCGAGTCACACCCCCAATGATCGATATCCCACGAAGATCCAAGACGTGATGCACCAAGATGCAAGTTGAGTGTTAGACGCCAAAAGACAGCAACTATCATATACTCCCGTCATGTTGACATGCTGTGTTTTGTTCAGAACTGTGAACTAGTTAGCGCCCTTTTTAGGCACGGCACGTGAGTCACATACGTACATGATATTAATTGTTCTCTTGATGCTTAGGCTGAAGCGCTGAAGACCTGCTGGCTGATATTCCAAGGGCAGATGAAATAGCGTCATCAGTCACTCACACCGGGATTTAGGTGCCAGCTTCTATTCAGGATTTCTGACAGATGTACTGTAGTGACGTCGACCAGAGAATGAATCGCCGATCCCAAGGTCTAGAGAAGTCCAGACTCAGCAGCGGGAAAGCGCTACACATAGAGCTCAGCTAGACGACGCAGCTCGAAGCCTTGAAGCCCATTGCTGGCGACGGATTCCAGTGGACATTCCACTGAAAACACATACCCGCAGGTTTCTACACTAATTTGGCCTCTGATCTCCCCCGCGGGCAAGAAGGGGGGTTTTGAGAGCGTGATTGCGCTCGCATTGTTGAAATTCCGCCACGACAAGTGTAATGAGATACCCTGAGATACCCAGCAGGTCCAACAGGTATTTTATTATTTGGTCGTCTGGTTGTTCCCCACGGCAATATGCGCTCGTTTACAAGAAAATAAAACGGACAAGATAAAATGTCATTGAGTGGGGCTACTAACAGCACTCCTTTATGGTCTCCCGCACATATCATGCTAATTCTGCCATGGTAGTTGTTCCATGCACTGGCGAGAGCAAGCATATCAGTGCTCGGGCTCGGAAGACAACGAGAAAAGACGGGCTCACTCAGGCGTCAATTTGTCAAAGTAAGCCTCAAAGCTCACTGGGGGCCACAGGAATAGCCGAACGGGGTATTCGCTTTTATACGACAGCAATCTTTGCACGAGCAACCGGTCCAACTCTCGATGGTGCCGGATTCTCCACAGGTATACCCGAAATCGTTGCCGTTGTTCAATGTGGTGCTCCTTGAGCACCCCACTTCATCGGTAAATATAAGCATGTGGTCTAAGGTCTGCACGTAGGCCATAAAGTGCTCACCATGTTTGGATTTGTCACATAGAAGGCCCAAGGGTGATATCAGGTTATCGGATGCGATAGCTACACCAGCCATCGCTGCAGCACATATGATCATAGTGGTGAGTGAAGCGAATCTCATGGCTGAAACTTGATGGTGTTTTCTGAGTCAAGTACGTTGACTTTTATACACAAATAGTGTAGGGGCAGCTAAACAATCTACGTGTATTTGCATCACAAAACAGACGACAGCTCGCGCTCTGTAAAATTGATGTACCGACGTACTCCGGTTTATGATGATCATTTATTCACCCGTTTGCATTGTGCAGCGATGCGCCGCGGCAGACACTCACCGACCAAAAATTCAATAGGCCCACCCTATGCCCTATGCCCGCATAATCTTGCCACCGCCAGCCATCGAGGCTGCGGCAGTGATGATCATAGTGGTGAGTGAAGTGAATTTCATGGCTGAAACTTGATAGTGTTTTCTGAATTAACAGCTAAGCAATCTGGACGTGCTTGCATCACGAAACAAATGCCCGCGCTCTGTGACATAATTTTCTTGAAGGCCTCAAATAATGTGCCGGATGCACTGCGCGAATCTTTCTGCCAGTGGTACGTGTTGGTAAATCTCGATCTATGATGATGATTAATTCACCCACTTTTCACATTGCAGGGATGTAGCGGACGCACTCACCGACCATACCCATAAAAAACAACTCAATAGACCTCTCAATAGACCTGCCCTATGCCAGCAGCCCACATGGCCTCACCACCTACTCGAGCATACTAGTAGCCAGGCCAGTGGTCGCGGGGGTAAATATAACGGCGAACATCTTCCGAGGACGTTACATGGATGTTGCCGATATTAGTTGTGGAATACTTGGACAGAACCTTCCGAACCTCCTTGATTGTTCCAATACTACCACAACTCAGGATTGTCCACCCAATACTAGATATCTCTGACATCCTTTAGTCCCAGAGTACGCACATAAGGTGTTTGTGTCTGTCTTACATTTGTATTGATGTTGTATTGATGGAGTTCGCGTACTGTTTATGACTGCATACTACACATACAATGTTAATTCATCCAAACTGATTCCAGTCGTTGTTTGTGATATCTAGATCAGTGATCATGTTGGGACTGGTGTACACATGGTGCCATCATTAAATAGATACAGTCAGGCCGCCGCTGGCCATCCAAAATACAGGTGCACTGCAACTCTTGTGGCTGGGCAGGCCCTAGTGTCATTTTGATGCAAGAATTCATTGCAGTTGTAGGGACGCAGTGATGCATCAAGTGCTGCAGTGGATTCTCAGTTGGAGTGATGCAATAGTGACACATTGCTGATGCATCAGTAATGCACCCCAGTGAAAACCTGACATGTTGAGATTGGATGCCAATGGACTGCTAGGCAATGTCATGGGTATGGCTAACCCACATACGTCATTGGTATGGGTCCCCTGTGGGTAGTGATTTTCTGGCCCAGCTTGGGCTCAAAGCCCTGGCTTAGGCCCATCAGATTCCAAGCCCAGTGAGCCGTGAGCCCAAGCAAGCTGTGGCCCACATGCTGAATTCCTGTGATGACAATGTGATGTACACAGATATACATACATATAAATGCCAGGAACAATGCAGGTAAGCACAAATGAGCAGTGGCACATGGAGACAAGTAAAGGCAAGTGGGGGCCTGTTAGTGATGCACTGGGCCCAGCCTGAGGCCCTCAGGCCCTCAAGGCCGAGCCCTCATAGACCAGGCCAAAGCCAGGCCCAGGTAAGGGCCTCGTAGGGCTTTGGGCCTGGCCTGCATCAGCAAACTACAAATTTGGTTACAGAAACAACACATCAATACAGAGCAATACAAGTCCATAGACGGTACATGGGTACAGTACTACAGGTATCACAAGGTTTCACAAGGTTCCACAGAGCAATACAAGAACTACAAGGTGTTAAGACCATGCATGCTGAAGGTGCACAGGAGTAGGATGGACCAAGAAGGGCTTGGCTTCAGCTCATGCACTGTGCCCCTTGCCTGAGTATGTGCCCTTGATTTCAGAATGGACTAGAATGGAAGTCCAGGGTGTTCCAGAACAAGTCCGGTGTAGGAAACATTCTCACTGCAGCCCTGCAGAGGTGTATTTTATGGAGTATGTCAAAAGCCCAGTTGTCTGGACATCAGTACAGTCACTCCCAGTCATCTCCGACGAAACCCGCTCCAACCCGACGCTTTCCCGTGCTCTCCAAGCCTCGGACCTGCCGGACTACCATCGGAGATGCTCCGGACCCGCTCGCATACCTTCGGAAACCCGTCCGTCCTATGTCCTGTCTGTTCCGTCCAACCCCACTGGTGTGTAGTAGCTTATTTCCCATGGCTGATGCAGTATACAGTGTTATTACCTGTGTTCTCACACATCCACAGTGCCTCATGTCAGTTTACATATCTCCGGACCCGATGTTTTCCTATTTTCGATATTCCAGATTTCTACGTAGTTAGTTATATAGGACTGATAGTATGACCAAGAACATTTACTTTACTGTAGGTGGGACTTCCCATCTACTTGGTCACATACCTGTCCTTACCTGTTACCTGGCTGAATATACCTGGTTCTCACCCGTTCCGCACCCACTTCGCACCCACTTCGCACCCGAAACCCTTGCCATTCGTTTTCCCTGACTTTCCCTTGTTTCTGGACATAGTCCAATGCTTTCCAAACCATTCCCTTGCTATTATCCGTAACCCGACGACCTGAAGCTTGGACCCACTTTCCTGCGCCTTGGACTTGGTAGTATACCTTTGGACCTGACATTTTGACCTCCGGACTTGGTCCGCATACCTTTGGACTTGTTCCTTTACCTTTCCGTGACCTTAGATACTAACTTTCAGACTTATATCAGTAGCAGACCCCTTTAGGGTCGAACATTCTTGTCTTGCAAGTGAAGCAGCAGGCATAGCAAAGACCCAACATTATAATTATATCCGCCCACTGCGGAGTTGTTTCCCACAACTGGAGCCCACCGCAAGGTTGTTTCCCACACTGGGTCGAATAGCGGACTTGTCCGGCAGACATCCGGAGTATGGATAGTGAAGGAGAAACTGGAGTCGAGACTAACAATGATAGGGTCTCGAGTAGAACAGAGGTATAGGCTAAGAACAGAAGTATGGCTACTCCAAGATGAAGTCCAGAGTAGAAGAGTAACGAAGGTAGACTATCAGGAGGTAGAGACGGAGATGTAGTTTCTGGGACGTAAGTCGGGAACTCGGAGGGGGTAACTAAGAGTATTCGACTGGAGGAAATGGACTGTGGGTAATGTTACAGTAGCCCCATTTAGCCCCATCATTTTCTCACAGACACTGCCCTCCATCACCACATGTTTCTCTTCTTGATCACCGTCTTACTTCTTGATCGCCGTCTCTCTTCTTGATCGCCATCTATCTTCCCTTTCCCAGCATCACTGTGGAAGCTGCGCTTCTTATCTCTTGACATCATTCCCCTTTACCCTGCCTTCCATTTGTAGTAGTATTACACCATTCTCCCTTGGTCCGTGCACCTCTTCTGATACATACATATATAAACCCTACCTTGTACAGTTGTATTCCTTAACTTAATCTACTTGGTTCTCACCGATACCTGATCTCCTGAGGGAGCCTATACACTTGACTCTAGCTTCTGAGGAAGGCTAGCCATTGAAACGATTAGACGTGTCTCAGTTTCTATCCTTGACAGTCTAGAAGCTCTACACATGACCTCCTTTCTTGGAGCGTAGAGAAGAACTATCCAAGTCTGTAACAAAAGATTAAGTTCTTATTGATACCCCCTCTATCTAGAGTGGGCCCCCATCCTTGAACCTGGAACCCAGAAGAGAGGCGAGACATCCTATACGTCCAGCAAGAAACAACAAGGTTTACACAAGCCTTTGGACAGACAGTAGTCCTTACCCTAGATCACCTGTTGAACAATACACTCCAAGAGAAGCCACGCTTTTGGATCCCTAGCAGGACCATCAGTCAATACTCCCCATTTGCAAGTCTAGGATTACCTGCAGTATCCCAGCAAAGACCCATCGTACCAGAAGACTGAGATGAAGAAATCCCTGAAGCACCACCTCTTGAACAAGAAACCTGGGCAGACACCTCAGCTCCTCCTCCAGACCCATACAAATCAGATTCAGATTCAGATTCCAACCCAGACACAGACTCCGATGATGAAATGCCGAAACCCTTGAAATCAAGATTAGTCAGCCAATCGACTTTGACGGAAATAGAGATAATGCCTCTAAATTCCTTGCACAAGTTGGCCAATACTTAGACATCAATGACGAGATCTATTCCACCAATAAGAAGTGAATCATCTTCCTCTTTTCCTTCATGAAAACCGGATCCGCAGCAACCTGGATGGAAGACTTCCTCGTCCATGTCCATGACATAAATATCCTTTCCCTGAATGCAGCCATCAATGGATATGGAACATGGGATGATTTCATTAGGAAGTTCAAAGAATGCTTCTATCCTATTGATGAACCAGGAACAGCCCTTTACCAGCTTCATAACCTGAAGCAGAAGGAAGACCTTAGCGAGTATAACGCTACCTTCAAACAGCTCTGTCGACGAGCAGGAATCTACAACTTTGCAGCCATGAAAGATTACTATTACACGGTCTAAAGCAAGGATTGCTTTCGAAGCTCTGTAATTCCGGAGACATCCCTGACAACTTCGACGACCTAACCATGAAAACCATCAGAATAGAGAATGCTTATCAGCTTCTCCAAGGAATCCATTCCCAAACCATCCGAACAAAAACCAACAATCTTCCTGATTCACCCAAACCAAAACCATGATTCCAACGCTATGGATGTTGATCGTACTCAAGAAACTGCCTCAGTGAAAAGAACGAAAGGAATTCATGAGGAAAGGTCAATGCTTCATGTGCAGAAAACCCGGTCATAGAGCCAATGACCAAGAATACCACCTTGAAACGGAGATGCCAGAAAGAATAATTATGGAAAGTCACAGGTAAGGCGTGAAACCCCTGATGATGAAAAGCGAAGGACCGAAACTGGAGACAATAGAAGAGGAAAGCAACCGGTAAAGGCGAGAAATGCCTGGTGATGAAACTTCCACCAGCAAGATCGAAGACCTCGATGATGAAGATGATGTCACTCAGACGTGTGGATTTTGAATCTGGAGCCTGCCGCAATGTCAGCCACTCCATGTATAGATGTACGTATCACACAGAATGTAGGAAAGACTAAGGAATTGAGGGTCCCGGCGACCATCTTCTCCTCCATACATCCCAATAAATCATTGCACACAACCACTGTTGTCGACTGCAGCACTGGAGCGACATTCCATTGGATGTTGTCCGAAAACATAAAATCCTGTCCATCCATTCAAAGAACATGGAAA
>JABBWA010000344.1:0-49883 GCA_016628065.1 Suillus lakei
GAGCAAATATCGTCGAGGTACAGTACATTGGTTTTGTTTGTTGATCGTCAGTGAGACTCATGACAAACTTTTGTAATTAGTATCAACAGGAACTGACGATGAGATTCTGCCAGCATCAGACTCTGAAAACTTATCTGAATCAGCCACTATAGTCGACTTAACTGCAAGTGACGATGAATACACTGGTGACTTCTTCAGTTCCTTCAAGTTAGACGATCATGAGGTTGTAGCTAAGCCAGAGGTACCAGTGGAGGCTGACCTCGCCCCTTTGGAGCCTTTTGAGTCACCTGGGCCTGTCTCAACACCCCCATTACAGACTAGTGAAATTTTTGCGACACCAACCTTACAGGCCTCTGGGTCTTTTGTCATCGATCCCAGCCTTGATAACCCATGGGAAGGAAATCGTCTCTTTAATTTCTAGGTCTTATCATTTAATTTGTAATTATTTTGCACCTATATCGTCCAAGTCATACCGAACTTCCTATCGCAAACTGACATTACTGATTTATCCTCCTTTTACATGCACTTTATTCTATCAGTTTATATTCTGGTAATCGTACATAGCAACTGTCTCTTACTACAACCTTTTTAATTGATTTCTTTCTTGTAAACCCGAGTGGAAATAAGCCTTACCATGACAAAACACACTTTGTTTTGGGGGGCGACATGATATTATTTCGGGGCGACATGATATTTTTCGGGGCGACACAAATATTTGGTTGTTTTGGGGGGGGCACACATTTTTCTCAGGGGGGCACACATTTTTGTTTTGGGGCGACACAAATAATATTTGTGCAGATTCAACAGCATAGGGGACAGCAAACACTGGGCCAGATGAATGCCAACTTACTCGGAAGGCTAGCGGGTATTATAATTACACATTGGGTCGATAAACGTGAGGCGTCAAGAAGCTTCCCAGTCACGCAGGTCACCATCAACGTTTCGCATCGAGGGCACAGATCAGGCTAAGCCTCGATATCCCGACTGCCACGCTAGTGGTGGGAGGAGGGCTTCTGTCGAACACAAACGTATTCCCATGCATCACTTCGTCTGCAAAGCTGTGATGGTGTCACCGGTATTCGCGGGATCGGATGAGCACAACGATACTTGTTAATGCATGTGGACTTAGAAGCTTCGAGGCGGAGCTGATATGCTCCGTCGTGCGCCAGCTAGTTATGCATTTATATGATAAACTATGGGAGGTTATGTATTATTATGTAATGTCTTGGTTTCTCGAGGCGACGACAATGATTGTAACAAAATCCGAATTCAACAGACTTAACAAACCGGATCGATTCATCATACACTATCATAGATATGCATACCGCAAACCCAACCCAACCTATTTCTTTGCCCTCAACTGCGCCTTCAAATTTGCGTTTTCTGTGTGCATCGAATTAAGCTCATCGAACAACGCAATATTCTGCGTCTGCTCAGACATCTTCATCCCCTCCACCTCCTCTCTCGCCTTCCTCAAAGCCTCCGTGCACTCCACAAGTTGACCTTCAAGCTGCTTGCGTACCTTCTCAGGCGCTACAGCTGCTTCTTCAGCAAGCGTAAGCATCTTAGCGCTCAGCGCATTATTAGCCTCTGTGAGCTGTCGACATGTCTCTGCTTGGTCTGCAACGTGCATCTCCATCTCGCGCGTCTCACCAACCGCACGTTCGATAGCATCTTGTAGGTCGCGTATCTCGTCCATCCTATTCCCCAAAACAATTGTTCCCGTTAAAAACACCCGACTCGAATAGAACAAAGACTCACAATGTGTTCTGCTTCGACACCAAAGACGAATTCTGCCGCTCGAGCGTCAATACCTGCCGCTGGTACGTCTCTAGCGCTGTATTGCTATCTTGTGCAAGTTTTTGAGCGCGTTCCGCGTTTTTCTTCAGTAGATCGTGTGCTTGGGCGAACCGTATAAGTCTTTCGATTAGCGCTCGGTCATCTATGATGAGCGCTTGAACGCGCGAGACGAATGCTTCGATGCTGAACGTGCCTTTGATTTCTGTGGATGGAGTGACAGGAGTTGCAGTTGCTGGAGTAGGTGGTCGGGAGCGAGTGTCGTAGAGAGATTTGAGTGCGCGTACGTCCATGTCGGAGAGGGATGGGAGCGTGGATTTGGATGGTGACGGTGATGATCTGCCAGGATTTGAGACTGTGGAAGGGTTTCGGAAGTGCCGTTTGCTGTTGAGCTTTGAGGCACGGAGTTCGGGTGAGGGGAGGATGTTCCAGATGGTTTGGAGAATGGCGATGATGTCCGCTGCTTCACCTTTGTATTCAACTGGGGGATCGGTAGGTGTTGACGAGGTATCGATGAGTTCCTGGGGTTGGGATGAGCATCTGTCATGTTGGGAAATCGTGGAATGTTACCTTGACTCGTGACTCCAGGGATTGGACTTCGAGCTGTGCGTTGTCCCTTTCCTGGCGAACGGCATCTAGGTCCTTTGAGAGAGTTTTGTTCTTCTCCGTGCGCACACGCAGCTCATCTCCATGGCGCGCATGCCTTTCGCTATGTTCCTGAAGCACCGCCGACAAGGTTTCAAGGTGCGACGCGACTGAGGCAAGTAGACCCTGCAAGGACGTAACGGGGGAAGTCTGGATACCATGAAGCTGCATGACCGTCCGAAGTGCCTCAATAGCTTTATCCAACTCTGCTCGTGCTTCGCCACCAGCCCTCGCATCGTCCAGCTCATCCTGCAGTGCACCAAGCTCTGTGAGTTTATCTTCCTCCATCGCAGTTCTCTCCGCTTCCCATTCCTCCCTTGCATCATCCAGCTCATCCCGTAGCGCACCAAGCTCTGCGAGTTTGTCCTCCTCCATCACAGCTTTCTCCGCCTCCCACTCCTCTCTTGCATCCTTCCACTCTGTCTTCAGCGCCACGATCTCCGCGTCCTTTGTCTGCAGTTCTGCATCACACTTTGCCTGCACGTCTGAGAGAACACGTTCCATTGCAGTCGCCTCGCCGCTCTTCTCCTCCAAGACCTCCAACCGCCTCTCCAGCCTCTCCACCTCCTTCTCCCTTGCAGCCAACCGAGTCTTGTCCTCTTCCCACTGCGCACGTTCCTCGAGTAACTCCTGGCATTTGATATTCAGCTCTTCGAGACGCGGAAACTCTTGCTCAAGCGCAGCAACAGTTTCCTCAGCAGTCTGAAGTTCCATACCCATCGTCGTCTCGATCTGTTCCTTCTCGAGGCGGAGGTGAGATAATTCGCGGGCCATCTCAGCTTGTTTCTGATTCGCAACGCTGAGGGCTTCGGTTGCAGCGCGGAGCTTGTCTTCGAGCGCGACGACGTCATCGACGGATGGTGGGGCTTTAGGTATTTGTGCGTCTGCGTGGCCTGCGAATAGGTGTGCACCGTCGAATCGTGCTTTCGGTGGTGGAGAGGTAGCGGTAACTGAGCTAAATGCCGAACTCCTATTCGGCGTGTTCAAACCCGAAGCATCCCCACTAGGCGTCATTTTTCTCTCCATCTTCGCAACGGAGAAACCAAGTACGCCTGCACGATGCTCCAAAAGCTTCCGTTCGACTTCGCTTGCTCTTTCTGAAACGCGCCAAAGTTCCGTCTGCGCAGCGTTGACCTTGCGTTCTGCAGCGTCCAGCTGGTCGTCTGTGGCTTTTGAAACTTTCTTATGCGCGACGTTGACTTTGGAAAGTGATAAAGCTGCATCGCGGATCTTCGTTTCTAGCTTGAGCTTCCTCTGCGCTGCAGCGAGTCGAATCTTAAGAATTTGATGTTCCTAGAGGGACGGGTTATTAAAATTAAATATAAAGGCGCAGATCGAATGAACGAAAATCGAACCTTTTTGAGTTCTTCGACTTCTTCTCCGCTCAAGATCTCGCATTCACGGCTTTCTACGACTGCTTCGCTTGTGAGAAGACTCATGAGGAGGTCATCTCTTATATTGAGTAATCCCGAGGTGCGTTTCCATTCTGAGGCGGTAGACGTCCTTGGTCGGAGTGGAGGTAGAATTCTGGGAGATGAGGGACCTGGGACTGGGTTTGGGACTGGTTTTCGTAAGGGAGAAGTGATTCGGGTGAGAGATGTAGCAGGTGAGGCCGAGCGTTCTGAGCCGTTGACGTCGTTACTATTCCCAGCATCTGAAACAGATGCCACGGATGACTGTTTCTTGTTTTTCTTGATGAAAAGTCCCGGGGTTGTCGTGAGAGGAGAACCTTCGGCAGAGGGCGTGGTCGATGGTGCTGGTGATTTAGGTGTCATAGGTGTTGCTGATGCTGCTGTCGGTGAACTGGTAGACGAGCTTCCGCCTCCCCATAGTTTGCGAACGCCATTCATTTGTAGTGTAATTGGCAGATTGGCCTGCCTGCGGAGAGCAGTGCGCAACTGGCCAGCAAGCCTTGGGAAATCCGGAGTTCGTTCATCAGGGATTGTTCCGGGAGTGGTTGTTTGATATTGTTGAATCCAGAAGATCAAAGTAAACATTAACAAACAACCCATCGCAACCGAGGAGACTCGGTCCCGCTAGGTTCCGCTCAAGTTGCGCTAGAACTAGCGGATTATTTGAACATGAGTAAGGCTAATCCTTTCGCGGTCTATTTCCTGTCAACGGCGGCAGTATCAAACCAGCCAACCCATCGTGAGCAAGGAGGGAAGAGTCAGCAGCCGTTTTTCGAATCTTACCTGGGCCAGTGACCTGTTCACTCAGAATCAGCCTTGCCCAATGAACGAAGACAGTCATTCCCAGACTCGAAATACACTTTACAGGACAGTTCTCCGACAACGGTGCATACATGCTTCTATAATTTTCTCATCCTCTTGTGACTCGGAACAGCCCTTGTGGGATTGAGTCGGTTTACGCTTGACGGCGTTAACTATCTATGGTTGCTGCCGGCAAAGCTTGCTTCTCTAGTGGTCCATTATCACCCGAATTCGAAATGTTCACTTTAGCCTCGATGACGATCAACCATATACACGGTCTTTCAAGTTGGTCGGTTTTGATACTTCACCTTTCATAAAAACCCGCTCATGGACCATAACAGGGTATCACAGGCTTCAGTTCGCGCCTCGAGCTCGGGGGATCGATAATCACAATACGCTGGTCAGAGTCGAGTCCCATAATCTATTATCTATACTTTGACTGTGGCAAGTCTAAATTTATAGGTGTGATATTTCACTCCTTGGCAGCCTGATTTTGCAACGTTGCCATTCCAGATCACTTCAAGTTGAACTTGCGTTGATTGAGTTTGAACATGTGAACACTTCTACAAGTTGCAACGCACGTTTCATCTGTTATGGTTTTTATCAAGTTGTCAAGAGCAACGGAATAAGGTATTCTGATGCACGTCTCGACTCTAATGCGGTAGTGATTAATACACTGACACGTCCTCCTTGGTGAGCATACCCAAGGTTTACCCTGTTGATACGTTCTTAACGCGTGGATCAGAAATTTGAGAACGTGGACGATGGTTACTGCGGCAATGCTCATAGCAAACTATACCCTTTTTTGGGAGGCGTCTGCTATATCATATAATCTGACTTCAAGCTAAGTCGATTTGTCGCCATAAACTAGTATGAGTTTTTGAGTGCTTTGCAAGGGACTCAACCTGATGCACTCTTGTGGTTCAAGGTGCGTGCGAGTTCTGTTATCAAGTTGAGCCTGAGTCATTGATGTCTCGTCCCAGTACGGTTATGGTACGGCTCTTGTCCGTTAACTCAGTTTCTTCCGTTGATTTATGTTTCTCCTCTGATAGTTGCATTAACATCACTTTGGGCAAGCTATAGAAGTTGTCATGTGCTTGTCAATGGCTCACAATACCAATTCAGGTTTATGACCATGTGCTTTGCCTGTCTGACTCGGCAAGTGAAATTTACCTCGAGTGTCCGACAGTCCTCTGAGCTTGAGTTCTGCAGGTCACCTATCTTGTCGAGTCTTGGTGGGGGCTCGGTACATTGTTTTATCTCGTCTGCAGTTACTTGCCGTCTGCCTTCCTGTTACTGGGTATGCTTAGTGAGTATCAGATATACACCTTCATGTCGTCTTTCCTCATGTTGTGATGCTTCCACGATTCTCTTCAGCGGTTTTTCAGCCTGATGCACCAAACACTGTACGGACAAGCGACGCAGATGTTTGAATTTTAACTCATATACCAACCGCAGCTTTGTCGCTCCTATAATGAAACTAATCTATGTGTGTCTAATGACATTCTGCCCTGATCGCATACAGACTGGTCTGACACCTCATTAGATATAGGGTTCTTGACCATGTTTTTCGCTGAGTGTGGGTCCCTCCTCCCCATCGAAATAGCTGGTAGTGATTCGGAATTCTAACATCCGCACAAATCCCTGATGGTCCAGGCATCTTCATACTCAGAGCAATGGCAGTATACCACCGGGAGAGAAGGTGGATGGTGTTTATGGTCATCTGTGTCGTTGTGAGACCAAGACACACAGGCTGAACCTGACTCCAATATCTGACTCATCCTCTACAGGTCCATCTAGTGCCAATCATAGTCTGCTTTCACATATTTGCTTCGTCGGTGTCCGGTGTGTGTATCTTGCACTCTTTCTTTGCTCAGCTCTTAACCTTCTTCATCAAGGAGAGTGCTCGTTCCCTGGGTTTATCAGCTATGTGGATACGAAGGCAAACACCGCAAAGCTTGTGATGTACATCTTGCTGGATTTTTCCGAGTTCGGTCGGTGTCAGGATCTGCTATTAGCATGAGCTTGAACTGACTGCACGTCTGTGCCAGAAATATTATTATTTCTGCTGTATCGCACCGTCGATATTCGTAGCAGTAGTTGGAAGATCGACAACCGTCTTATGCGTGGTCTCTTGCAACATAATCTACTGTACTTCGGTTGCAGCTGTGGTAGGTGCTCAAATAACTCTAGAATATCTACTTGCTAAATGGTACAGCTTTTTTCCTTGGTATGGGTCTCACCGATATACTCTTGCCAGTAAGTTACTGTGTATACTCAAGGCCGCCCCATTAACGCGAGGCGTAGTTTCCAGTGACTCACATGATCGGAGAGTTTGTTTATTCCTAATTTGGAGGTGATGAACGTCACTTATTTGGCAGCAGGTATCAGGTCATTGTTCAAGCCCTCTTGGTCACACGAATGCATAGGGGCTTCTGGATATCAGATCGTGTCTCATCAAATTGTGGCATCCCCGGAGAGGATCTCTCTCTCTCAATGTTCATGGCAGCAACTCCAGATGTTATTTGACGGTGCACTCCCCTCCAGATCATCGTGTAGCTAATTTATGCAGTTAATCTGGTGCACACAGACACAACATACATACCAATAGACTTTATTATGAGTGTTTGACGAAAATTGTATTGCCTGGAACGTTCGGCAGCACGAGACGCTGGAATATTGCGAATTGCGGCCAATGATCAGGAGGAAACAGTTCCACCGTTGATGCATAATATCGAGAAAGCATCAATTTGTACAGTCAAATCACTATCTCGAAACAGAAATGAGAGGCCGCGGGGGTCCCAGGGGAGAAAGAAGACCCGGACATGCCCATACACAGGAAGCCTGATGCTTGCTTGTTCTTTGTTACAAGCTCCTCGAAATTGTGCAACGTTGGTGACTATTTCAATGGTCTTCTTCTGCACCGAGGGACATCGAGCAGATAACTCACTGCGACAATATCACGGGCAGGGCGTACGATCCGCACAGTAGTCTGATGGTTCCAGAGGGTCAAAGTCCAAGGGACCGCACGTCACCCTGGCGCGCGCTGGTTGAACTTCGCAGCATTCTTCCTCAATTGCAAGTCCATTTATTTGCAGTTTCTATTCTTTTTGGCCGGCGACGCTATTGTATGTAATACACGATACCAATCGATAGTCCCTATGAATTCAATGTGCGTAGATAAAGATGTCAGACAGCTCCTGGCCATGACAACATCATAAGTGCGTAGGTGCCTCCTTCCGCGAGCTATTCCTTCTCCAAGCAAGCATGAACCGCCGACTGCAGTAACTGCCGTTCTACATCATAATATTTGTAGGAGCAGGCGAATTGAATGACCTCCTCTTCATTCACCATTACGGGGGCGGAATCTGGGAGGCAAATAGCTATGCTGCGCAAGCACTGGAAATATGCTTCGTTTCGTCCTTTCACCTGAAAGACACCGGAACAAATTTAAAGACATTATACTGTATGAACGGCGGGCTCAGGAAATATACATACCTCATTGTAAAATGGTTTATACGTGAAAGCCGAGGTGTCGATGCCGCTGTGTCCGGAGAGCTTGTTGAGCCCTTCGAGAGCGTTGAGAGCAAAGCGCCGAGTGACTCCACTTCTGTCATCATAAGCTCTATGAATCACCTCCATGTCGTGGAGCTTCGTATCGATCGTGAGGAAGAACCGGTCTCTGGGTTTCAGAATGTTTCCAAACGAGCCAATCAAATTTCCCGCTTCGTCTGTTTCATTTAGCATACGATGTACTTGATAAAATGAAACTTATCACATACTACGGCCCATATTACCAACGGAGCATCCAAGAGATGTTAGCACCCTAGGACAGTCGTGTATTGTAGCAAGCCACTTACGCCCATCGTCGAAGGTATCCTACAGTCCACCACATTGTACATGTGTGTATCTGCCACGCAGTTCCCCTAATGTTCGGGAAAGCTTGGACTGATCCAAATCCAGTGCCAAGTATGTGATTGACTTCCCCTGGGCCTCAAGAGCATCCAGTATGAGTGCTGTTTTACGGAGTGCCCTAATGGGATCACCAAAACGTGTTAGTCAGACATACGAAGAAAAGGTTGATACCGTACCCAGCGCCAAGTTCGACAAAAAGTGCACCATCAGGGATGGATTCCGTTATTTCTGCTGCGTATTTTGTCAAAATGTTGAATTCCAGTTGAGTGATATAATAATCAGGTTGATATGTGAGTTCTTCGAATAGACGCAAACCTGTCTCGTCGTAGAGTAACAGGATTGGCAGCTCTTTCTCGTTGTATGGTCGAGCAAGTCCGATTGTTATTGCTTGGCGAATGGCAATATCAAGTTCATCTAACCCGGTACGTGAGGATTTAGAGCGAATATCAATTATTGGAATGTCTCCATGGGAATTCAAGAGTGGATCTTTGAGGGTAGGCGGAACATTGGTGGGATGATGGAGCTGGGCGAACATCGCGCACTGACTATCGTGTGGTCAAAACAACCAACTTGGACGGTGAGGTTGGTTTAAGTTGGATCATTGGTCACCCTAAAACCCCTCCGGGTGGCACTGCAGGTGAAAGCTATTCCAACTCGGGAATATCCAGCTAGTGCTTCGAGGTGAGTATTTGCTGTCATCGCTCGGAGCTGCATCAATTCATCACGCATCCTCGAGTGCAGCACAATGAAACTCGCTGTATTTAGAGTAGACGCCTCATGGTCCGTCCGACGGCATGACTTAACCGAAGCCTAATAGCTTGCTCGGATCTACAAACGCACTATCCGCATCAGAAGCTATCCTGAACGGAAAGGCAGGATGTGGTACTTATTAACAAAAGCGATCCACACTATCGTTGAGGAGCAACTCCCGAGTGCCAGTTGGGTTGGTTTGTTCAGGTATGTCAATTCGCACGGGCGCCACTGTAAAGTTGCTAGAGCGGGAATTGCAACAGAGCGCCATGATACGGGTTCCCTGAGCACTGATGACGTAAACGAGTCGTCCTTCGAGAGTGCCATCATGGTGGCAAATATAAATTTCGACCTGGACTTGTCGAGGCTCAACCACGAGACCCACCAGACATTCGAGGTCCTAGGAACACTGGATGAATCCGGATGATGAAGTTTCCTCCCATTCCTAAAGGCGTCTGGCTAACGAGTCAAGATTATCACCTTTTCGCTTCCCCCCTCAGCAGCATTAATCCACGTTGTATGATTTCGCGCTGTGTCATCTGAGTGATTCTGCTCCAGGTACCCCAGAATAACTTCGTTACGTGGTGCGCACTTTCTTGTTGTGAGAGTAGAATTTCGGAGACTGCAAGTATCTGCTGCTGGAGGTCTTGAACTAGAACATCATCGAGGTCTCAGGCGTATCCAAAACCAACACCTCCAACGGGACGTGTGTCTCGGCACCCACGACCCACCCGCTCTTGCCAAGTAACAATACATCAGGAAAAGAGTCGGGCAGCCATATCTCCCCGTCCGCATCCTCGTCTCCATCCCTTGTACTGCCTAGATTGTCAGGAGAGCTATAGAAATAAAAAGGAACGGACACAGGGAGCTCGTCATCGTTTGTGCCGCGCGGCATAAAACCTGAGCTGCAGGTGCTGGGAGGGCTCAATGATCTCCAAACGGTGTGCCCTCGAACTCCTTTCAGCGGAACGTGAACTTGAGCTCTTGACCATAGATATAATACTCGAGTTCCGATCTGATAGGTTTGATTTGGTATGGAGAGCGGGTTCCCTTACGGACATAGGAGCTACGGGGGTGGTCACTTGCGGTGTTCTGGATTGGGATGAGTGGGACTGGAGTCGGTGCACCCAACGGTGCGCTTAGCTGTTGCAACAGGCGTCTTTGTACATTGCAGTTGTCGATCGATCCATGGACATGACTTGCCGAATTGCCTGGTCAGTCAGTATTAGTGCGTCATGGCAAGGGGTCCGCCGCGGCTGTGGGGCTCAAGTTCCGGAGAAAGAGGCTCGGGGATCACCTTCTTTCTTTGGCAAAATATGGGCGCCACTCCATAATGCATCACAACCTTGCTCGTCGGCTTTCACCTTGAGACGAACGTTGCTTGTAGATTATCGCTGTTCTCGTTGTTCCACGGTTTCATATGTTTCCATCTTCTGCCACTCCCATTCTTTTCCTTTCCATACTTCTTTGGACTGCTGGCATGGGAAGCGAAACTGCAACGAAGGGCGAGGAACGAAGAATTTGAATGCTACACATCAAATGTTTCGCATCGATTTAAGGAACCAGCTCGTGGGAAATGGGGATTCACGCTCTAACACAGGAACTTTGTCAAGGGCTGTGAGCCTGTGAGTGAAAAACAAGGAGAAGGAAAGATGAATAGACGACATGCACAGCTAGCACTGCCATGCGGGAGCGCGCTAGGATATCTTGAAAGAGGACTACTGCGCTCACATTCAAGAATTCCTCGTTCTTTATCCTTTGTAAGCTCATCTGAACTGCCAGCGCAGGCGAACTGACCATCAGCTTCAGCTGGGAAAGTGCTGTTATCGTCAAAATCTCTATCAGCATCAGGATTACTACAGCGCACCAGGACAGCTCTGAGCTCACCTCAGCACCTTTAAGTTTGGACGCATCCAAGGAATATCTTGGCCACCCAACTCCGATTTCGCTCGCGGAGACACATACATGACTTCCACATCTACGGAGCCATTCGGTGTA
This sequence comes from Suillus lakei, assembly GCA_016628065.1. Lineage (NCBI taxonomy): Eukaryota > Fungi > Basidiomycota > Agaricomycetes > Boletales > Suillaceae > Suillus > Suillus lakei. Next base: position 11,319 of record JABBWA010000344.1, read on the forward strand.
GAAGTCAATATGATCCTGGAACCGGTAAAGACATCGGAGGATCATGTGTGTTTTACATCCATAGCCTACTTTCCTGATGGTCAGCGGATGATCAGCGGATCCGAGGACAAGACCACTCGGCGATGGGACTTGCAGGTGGGTAAGGAAATTGAGGAAGCGCGGTATGTGTGCGAGGAGGAAATATGGGCAGCGGCGGTATCAAGGGATGGTCAATGGGTTGTCACTGGTGGTGGCGATGATGATTGTGCGGAGCTGAAAGCCTGCGAGGTTGAAACGGGGATCATGAAAACATTTGAAGGCCACTCAAATCTGATCACCTGCATTGATATCTCTGCCGACAGTATGCTACTTGCAAGTGGGTCATGGGACAAAACAGCGCGGATATGGAACTTGGACACAGGCAAGCTTGTGGCTGGTCCATTCGAGAATGCTGATTCGGTGGGCGCAGTTCGATTCTCGACAGACTCGAAGAAGCTCGCGGTCAAGTCAGATATATCAGGGAGGTACCTTGAGGTGTGGGATGTCCAATCACAGAAATTGGACGTCAGTGTAGGGGGATTTCATTACCTATATGGGTCAGACACCCCAATCTTCTGGACAAACAAAAACAAAAACATCTTGTCCGTGTTCAGCTTCACCAAAGACGAACCCAAGACGATCTATGAATTCGACGCGTCGACGCTGGAGACTGTCGGAGCTCCCTTCGAAGGGCACACCAAACTTGTCAGCGGTCTAGCACTTTTATTTGACGGTGCTCTCCTCGCCAGTTCTTCCTTTCTCGAGGACACCATCAAGCTTTGGGCCTTCCAGTCCCGACAGCTCCTTGCCTCTTTCGACGTTTACGATGTCTACTCCCTCATGCCTTCACCCGACTCACTCCAGTTAGCTTTCACGATCTACGGTAATCCTGAGTTTTGTATATGCAATGCTACATCCGCTCTGCTTGCTATCCGGGAAATACAGTCTGTCCTCCCCAAAGTACGCATTTACCCGCGTCAATTGATCTTCTGTGGACTAACCTTCTCTCAAAGAGTGATACTACCCTCCAGCAGTTACTTAGTGTATGTACCCCACTGTTCATTGTCACCATTGTGCTGATTCACCTGAATCATTATAGTCTGACGCAACCCGTCGTCCCCCAGTCATGCGCCGTACTCCAGCGAGACGGCCTGTCATATCTTCTCCACCCAGGCATCAAATGCCTTCGTCTACAACTGACCATCGACAATCTATTTTCTTTCGCCATATCCGCAAGCTCTTTCATTTCGCTTCTCGCACGAAAAAAGTTCCTGTTGTACAGCATGTTCAGCCTCATGATCCATGGGATGTTCGTCTCTTTATCTCATTTCTTTTAGAGTTGACTCGACCATTTCCTACAGTTCCCTGCTACGTCAGCCCTACCTCCCTCCCTCTCTTCCTCAGTGCAGGCTACAAGGTCTGGATCCCGCCACGAACCACCAGTCGTTGAAGTTGCAGCCGGGCGGAAAGTTGCTGTAACACGAATCTTCTTACTTATCGTTGCCATTTTGCTGATGCGTCCTACAGCGACTTCTTGCTGCCAAATTACCAGAATACAGGAAATTCAATGATACCCGACACCCCTCTAGACAACAGACTGCTGATCCGCAGGATGACCCCTCATCTGATGCTGATTCGCTTCCAGATGTGCATTGGTTCAAGGCTCTCCTGTGCTATTCATCGTGTTGGTCTCACGGCAGACTGAGGATGCCTCCTCGATGGCGCTTGGAGCGTACTGACATACCCCTCCAGGATGGCACGACAAATACCAGCAACAGCGGTGGTGGGGCTCACGGTGGCAGTTAGCTCAATGTGCACCCATCTATGTTTGTTGAAATTCTTGCGGCTTATGATTCAAACTTCTTTCACATGTACAACTTTCATACTGCATAGGGACCTGTAGGTATAAGGGTAGGCTATTCAGTAGAACATACCCCGGAGTCGTAGTAGGACAATTCATAATACATCGCGACCTCACTCGTTATCTTTCACCTTGAGACAAGCATTTCCTTTGGATTAACGCTGTGCTCAATACTCCATGGTTTCCCATTCCCATCTTCTGCCACTCGTATTATTTTCCGTCGTACAACTTCCTTCTTTTCACACCAGACTTGTTTGTGGACAACATGTAGCCGGCCTCGTCGAATTTATGATTATCTGGGCGGATCACTCACTCTCATACACCATCCTGGGACAGAGTCTCGCTGCTACTTCAAACACATCTAAAAAATGCCAGCGATCACCAGCTGTGAGTGGACATCGAGTGGCTAAGAGAAACACCATTTCGAGCTTGTTGGCCACTACCATTCATCGCCGGATGTACAAATAATGTAGAGACATATTTATCTCCTAAGGAGTATGTTGCTCATTCCATCGTTTATACTATCGCCCACCATCAATCTTCACCTAGTGGTCCACGGAAAAAAGGTCGGTGGGTGCGATGATGAGCAATTCATGATCTGGTTCCTGCCTTCACGAATATGTTGGATGAATGTCGCAGAAAGAGTAACATCGAGTGCGTGGGTCTGTGAAAGATATCGTAGGCTTGTTCGAGCGTCTGAGAGAAACCGATCAATGCCTTTGACATCCAGGGTGAGCTAGGAAGAAGAGCACCAATGTAGATGCGCAGAGACTTGGACAATATGTCCCACCAGACAGCCTCATATGACAAGGTCCTTATGCAATGACTGACAGCCATAGATATCGAGATTCAGGCCTCCGGAATACAACCAGCATTCCTTCCTTTACACGCTGCCTCACACATCATGCAGGGCACTGGCAGTCGCGCTGGATGTGTGAAGTTGCCAGTCGATGAAAGTGACTGTCGTTCTTTGCAAGGCGCTGAAGCGGGCATCATCCCAATGCACATATCTGCAATGGTGCGGGGGTCTGTCTGCGAAATGGAGATGACCAGGTGAACATGTACTCGAGGACGGTTGAGACGGTAGCATCAGAAAACTCACTCGCTCGCGTTGAAAGCGAGACTGCAGCGGAACGAAGAAATTGAATGCTACACGTCAAACTTTTCGGTCATTCGCATACTCACAATTTAAGGATGGAAATTGACGGTCTAACACAGAAACTTCGGCAATGGCTGTGAGCCTGTAAGTTAAAAGCAAGGAGAACGAATATAGCTGAACTAAGAATAGATGACATGCACAGCCATGCAGGAGCGCGCCAGGATATATGCAAGGAGGGCTGTTGTGCTCACCTTCAAGAATTTCTCGCTCTTTATCCTTGTTGGCCTCTTTATAAGCTCATCTGAACTGCCAGCACAGGCGAACTGACCATCAGCTTCAGTAGGGAAAGTACTATCATCATCAAAAGCATTATCAACGTCAGGATTACTACCACGCACAAGGACAGCTCACCTCAGCTCCTTTGAACACATCCAAAGAATATCTGGACTACTTAATTGCGATTTTGATCGCGGAGACAACCATGGCTTCCACGTCGACGGCACCGTTCGGTTTAGCAATCAACACGATCCTGAAACCAGGAATAACGTCGGAGGATGAAGTGGGTACTACATCCATAGCCTACTTCCCCGATGGCCAGCGAATGATCAGTGGATCCGAGGATAAGACTGTTCGGCGATGGGACTTGCAGATAGGCAAGGAAATTGAAGAAGCATGGTATGTGTGCGAGGAGGGAATACGGGTAGTGGCGGTATCGAGGGATGGTCAATGGGTTGTCACTGGTGGTGGTGTCGATCGTCCGGAGCTGAAAGCCTGCGAGGTTGAAACAGGGATCGTGAAAACATTTGAAGGCCACTCACTAGATATCACCTGCATCGATATCTCTGCCGACAGTACGCTACTTGCGAGTGGGTCAGAAGATAAAACAGCGCGAATATGGAACTTGGACACTGGCAAACTGATGGCCGGTCCATTCGAGAGCGATAATTGGGTGGGCGCGGTTCGATTCTCAACGGACTCGAAGAAGCTCGCGGTCAAGTCATTTGCGGGGAACTGCCTTGAGGTGTGGGATATCAAACAACAGAAATTGGATGTCAGAGTAGGGGAATATTCTGCCAAGGTCGCCTGGACAGACCCAATTTTCTGGGGCATCGTGAAAATGCTGCGCCACTGCTGCGACTGCTGCGGCAACTCCCACGACCACTGCTGCGGTGCTCCCAAATAATGTGTATCAACTAGTTCTACTGTTCTACACCTGCTGCTGGCTACTTGGACCCCTCAGTGTCTTTCAAATGAGCGAAATGGTCTGTCACATTGTAGTTCAATTCACTTACAAATTAAATGTCATTTTACTCTCTTATAAACGAGTGACTGCGCTGTCGTGACCACCATCTTACGGCGCAGTCAGTGTCACCTTTCTTCGTTTTCTAGGTTCCCCATGTGATTTTGTTTGCTGTCGCTTTCGAGGCCGTGGTGCGCGTTGGCTACTTGAAATGAGAAGCTCATTCGTGCTTGCAGCCACATTTTCGCTGTCGCTGAAATCTGGCCCGCGCTATGGTTATTGTTAACTAAGACTGTTGCCATCCCTGAGCTCGGATAAATCAGCATTGGTATCTTTCGCCTGTTTGATATCGGACTTGGCATGAGCAGTGGCAGGTGCCTTGTTTAGGTCCTTTGGCGCGGCAGGTACCTTGGTTTGTGGTGGGCGGTCCTCTTGGAGGTGCTTTTTTTTGCGGTTGAGAGGCAGGCGCAGCCGATGCAACCACTCTGAGAGGGACCATGGTCGCATTTTTGGAAGTATCTGGCTTTGCAGCAGGGGCTGGAACTTCTCGCCCGTTACCAATAACTGGCTGTGCTGCTGGGAGTGGGTGGGTGGCAAGTGTGTTGGATGGTGCACTTGTACTGAGCTGCACAGTCTCGAATCGATTGGCATGCGCATCACTGAGCCTGGCCAGATCACGAGCTGAAGGGGGAAGTGAGCTTGAAGGTATGTTAAAATTGATAACAACATATGAGGATGGACATGAGTGGTAAGACGTCAGCATACTCCCTGCAGCGGGAAAAGATTCGGAGCTCCGTATGGACAGCACTGGTGCAACAGGAGAAGGTGATACACTTGGTGCATGCGGAGACACTGATGCTGCAGCTGATGGTTGGGAATCTGTGCGGGTGCATGTTGAGGGCGCAGCATTAGCAGGAATGCACATCAAATGTACATCTAGTACGCACGAGAGCTCAGAAATCCAAGAGTTAAGCATGCACCAGACAGCCTGACATTATTGGCGTCTGGTGTGTTGAGCAAAACTCGTCAAGCTTTCAAGAATGAGTGCTGCGAGCACATAAGACTTGTCGAAGTGAGTGTCGCAGCACTGATCGCAGCACACCGCAGCACCCTCTTTCCTTTTATGGATGGTGCTGCGACATTGGTGCTGCGGTGTGCTGCGGTGTGCTGCGATTAGTGCTGCGACACTCACTTACTTGCTGGAAAATGGGTTGTATAAGACATGATAACATATCCTTCAATGGTTATTTTTTGTATCATATTATAGCCTCACATTATAATATATGCCTCAGTGGTGAATTCTCATATCATTTCAGAATTCAGACAGCCAAAGTCTGACGGCGACGCCCTACAATTTGGCCTTCAGTGGTGCAATTCAAGACACCAGGTATCGAGTGAGCTTATATTCATCATGTGAAGTCCTTCAAGGCGCTGATACATGCACCATGCAGACTCCAGAGTATGTGGTTAGCGACAAGCAAGTTGTATTTACTTAGTAGTTACTGTGTAGTACTACACTGATCTAAAGCTTGGAACATCGCGGCAATTACCGCAGCAGTCGCAGCAGTAGCGCAGCATTTTCCTAGTGCCCAATTTTCTGGACAAACAAAAACAAAAACATCTTGGCCTCATTTACCTTCACCAAAGACGAACTTCCCAAGACAATTTATGAATTCGATGCCTCGACGCTGAAGACTGTCGGAGCTTCTTTCAAAGGACACACAGCTGATATCACCAGTCTAGCACTTTTATTTGATGGGGCTCTCCTCGCCAGTGCTTCCTATGATCATACCATCAAGCTTTGGGCCTTCGAGTCCCGACAGCTCCTTGCCTCCTTCGAAGTTAACGATGTCCAATCCCTCATGCCTTCACCCAACTCACTCCAATTAGCTTTTACGACCTACGATGACCCGAATATCTACATATGGAACACTACACCCACTCTGCTTGCTATCCCGGAAATACAATCGGCCCTCCCCAAAGTACATGACCTTCTCTCGAAGAGTAATGCCACCCTCCAGCATCTACTTAACGTATGTACCCCACTGTTCATTCTCATCATTGTGCCGATTCACCTGAATCATTACAGTCTGACGCAACCCGTCGTCCCCCAGTTGTGCACCGTACTTCAGCGAGACGACCTGTCATATCTTCTCCCCCCAGACATCAAATGCCTTCGCCTACAATAGACTCTCAACCCATTTTCCTTCGCCATGCCCGCAAACTCTTTCACTTTACTTCTCGCATGAACGCAGTTCCTCCTGTTCGAGATGGTCAGCTTCGCGATCCATGGGATGTTCGTCTCTTTATTTGATTTCTTTTGGAGGTGACTTGACCGACTCCCACAGTTCCCTGCTACGTCGGCCCTGCCTCCCAACCTCTCTTCCTCAGTGCAGGCTACAAGGTCTGGATCCCGCCACGAACCACCAGTCGTTGAAGTCGCAGCCGGGCGAAAATTTGCCGTTAGACGAATCTTCTTACTTATCGTTGCCGTTTTGCTGATGTGTCCTACAGCGGCTTCTTGCCGCCAAATTACCAGAATACAAGAAAGTCAATGATACTCGACACCCCTCTGGACAGCAGGCTGCTGATCTGCAGGATGACCCCTCATCCGACGTTGATTCGCTCCCAGATGTACATTGGTTCAAGGCTCTTCTCTGCTATTCCTCGTGTTGGTCTCATGGCAGACTGAGGATGCCTCCTCGATGGCGCTTGGAGCGCACCGACATACCCCTCCAGGGTGGCACGACGAATATTAATACCAGTAGCAGCAGTGGTGGGGCTCACGGTGGCAGTTAATTCAATGTACATTCATCCAAGCTCGTTGGATTCCCCGCAACTGGTCGATTTCACATTGTTACACGGTTTCTGACAATGCACGACGTATATCATTTTCGCACCTGTACACATTCGCTACCTTCCTCATTCCTTTTGCACCAAGAAACTCACCACACTCATCCGCCCTTTTAGTTTACTCTATGAATGAAGACGGCCTTCCTCAGAATGCGAAATGAGCTTCTGCCTCCCAAAAGTTTGCGAGTGCCATTCATTTGTTGTAATTCGCAGATTTTCTGCCTGCAGAGAGCAGTGCGCAACTGGCCAACAAGCCTTGGGAAATTTAGAGTTCGTTCATCAATGCATCAAGGATGGTTCGGGAGTGATTGTTTATAATTGTTGAATCCAGAAGATCCAAGCAAACCTTAATCAAACAACCCATCGCAACTGAGCAGACTTGGTTCCGAACTTCTGCCGTTAGGTTCCGCTCAAGTTCCGCTACAACTAGCGAATTATTTGAACATGAGTAAGGTTAATCCTTTCGCGGTCTATCTCCTGTCAGCAGCGGCAGTATCAAACCAACCAACCCATCGCGAGCAATGAGGCAAGAGTCAGCGACTTTTTTTTCGACGCTTACTACCCGGGCCAGTGACCTGTTCACTCAGAATCAGCCTTACCCAATGAACGAAGACAATCATTCTCAGACTTGAGATACACTTTATAGGACAGTTCTTCAACAACGGTGCATACATGCTTCTGTAATTTTCTCATCCGTGCTTGGAATAATATTGAGTCGGTTTACGCTCGACGGCGTCAACCATCTATGCATGATGCTTAAGGTACGACAGCCTTTTAGTCTAAGCGTTGGTTCGTGTCCCACCTTCTGACTGGAATCTGAAACGTTTGGCAATTGATCATTAATTGAAAAAGTCGTATCACGTTCATCCAACACATTTGTTAGTTTCCGCCCTTTCATCATGTCCAATATTTCCCGGCAGATACTAAAACTGGTTTTCTTCATTGACAGTAATTCTCCGTCATATTTGAAATCCATTGGCAACGGAAAGCATGGCGAGGGGTGACCAACAAGGCATCATGCACTGAAGTCAGTTGGTGGGCACTGTTAGGCGGGCGCCGATCAGAGAACCGGTTCATGGAACAAGGTTGCTGCCGGTGATGCCCGGCCCTTTTCCCCGCCTTTTCCAGTAGTCAATTATCACCTGAATTTGAAATGTTCACTTTAGCCTCAACCATGTGCACGGTCTTTCAAGTTGATCGGGTTTGGTACTTCACGTTTTGTGGAGATCTACTCATGGACCGTAACAAAGTATCACTTCAGTTGGCGCCTCGAGCTCGGGATATCGATGATCACAATACACTGGTCAGAGTCGAGTCCCATAATCTATACTTTTACTGTAGCAAGTCTAAATTTATAGGTGTGATCTTTATGTAACTCCTTGGCAGCCTGATTTTGCAAGGTTCCCGTTTTAGATCAATGATCAAGTTGTCAAGAGCAACGGAACCAGGTATTCTGATGTTGAACGTCTCGACTCTGATGCGATAGTGACCAATACACAGCATACTGGTGTCCTTCTTGGTGAGCATATCCAAGGTTTACACTGCTGATACGTTCTTGACGCGTGGATCAGAAATTCGCAACTTCCGAGAACGTGGACGATGATTGCTGTGGCAATGCTCATAGCCAATCATATCCTTTTCTGGGAGTTGTCTGCTATATCTTATAATCTGACTTCAAGCGAAGTCGATTTGTCGCCATAAACTAGTATGAGTGATTTGCAAGGGATTCAACCTGATGCAATCTTGTGGTTCAAGGTAAGTGCAAGTTCTGTTATCAAGTTGAGCGTTGGTCATTGATGTCTCGTCCCAGTACGGTTATGGTGCGGCTCTTGTTCGTCAACTCAGTTTCCTCCGTTGATTTATGTTTCTCCTCTGATAGTTGCATTAACATCACTTTGGGCAAGCTATAGAAGTTGTCATGTGCTTGTCAATGACTCACAATTTCAGTTCAGGTTTATGACTATGTGCTTTGCCTGTCTGACTCGGCAAGTGAAATTTACCTCGAGTGTCTGACTGTCCTCTAAGCTTTAGTTGTGCAGGTCACCTATCTTGTCGAGTCTCGGTGGGGGCTTGGTACATTATTTTATCTCGTCTGCAGTTACTTGCCGTCTGCCTTCCTGTTACTGTGTATGCTTAGTGAGTATCAGATATACACATTCATGTCGTCTTTCCTCACGTTGGGATGCTTCCACGATTCTCTTCAGCGATTTTTCAGCCTGATGCGCCAAACACTGTATGGACAAGCGACGCAGATGTTTGGATTTTAACTCATATATTAACCATAGCTTTGTCGCTCCTATAATGAAGCTAATCTATGTGAGTCTAATAACACTCTGCCCTGATCGCATACAGACTGCGCGTCTGACGCCTCATTAGATATAGGGTTTCTGACAATGTTTTCCGCTGATTGTGGGTCCACTTCCCCATCGAAATAGCTGGTAGTGATTTGGCATTCTAACGTCCGCACAAATCCCTGATGATCCAGGCATCTTCATTCTCAGAGCAGTGGCAGTATACAACCGGGAGAGAAAGTGGGTGGTGTTTATAACCATCGGTGTTGTTGTGAGACCAAAACCCACAGGCTGAATCTGACTCACGGTATCTGATTCATCCTCCACAGGTCCATGTAGTGCCGATGATGGTCTGCTTTCATATATTTACTTCGTCGGTGTCCGGTATGTGTTTCGCACTCTTTCCTTGCTCACTCTTAACCTTCTTCACCAAGGAGAATGCTCGTTCCCTGGGTTTATCATGTATGTGGATACGAAGGCAAACACCGCAATCCTTGTGATGTTCTTCTTGGTGGGTTTTGCCGAGTTCGGTCGGTATCAAGATCTGCTATTAGCATGAACTTGAACTGATTGCATGCATTTTCCAGAAATATTGTGTTTTCTGGTGTATCGCACCGTCGATATTCGTAGCAGTGGTTGGAGGATCGACAACCGTCTTATGCGTGGTCTCTTGCAACATAATCTACTGTACTTCGGTTGCAGCTGTGGTAGGTGCTCAAATAACTCTAGAACATCTACTTGTTAAATGGTACAGTTTTTTTTCTTGGTATGGGTCTCACCGATATGCTCTTGCCAGTAAGTTACTGTGTATACTCAAGGCCGCCCCATTAACGCGAGGCGTAGTTTCCAGCAGCATACATGATCGGAGAGTTTGTTTATTCCCAATTTGGAGGTGATGAAGGTCACTTATTTGGCAGCAGGTATCTGGTCGTTGTTCAAGCCATCCTGGTCACACGAATGCATAGGGACTTCTGGATATCAGATCGTGTCTCATCAAATCGTGACATCTTCGGAGAGGATATCACTCTCTCAGTGTTCATGGCAGCAACCCCAGATGTTATTTGACAGTACACTCCCCTCTAAATCATCGTGTAGCTAAATTATGCAGTTAATCTGGTGCACACAGACACAACACATTTTTAGCTTTCACATCCGTCGAGTCTCGTGGGGTCTACATACATACCAATAGACTTTATTATGAGTGCACGACGCAAATTGTATTACCTGAAACGCTCGGCAGCAAGAGGCGCTGGAATATTGCGAATTGCGGCCAACGATCAGGAGGAAACAGTTTCACCAGAGTTGCTACCGGTCCATGGAACACGTGATGTTGTCGACACGGCACGCAGCATGCTGGTCCTACTGATCAATGAATGGCTCATAGCAAGCCACCACATTATGGCAGAAAGATATATCAATATGGTTAACAATCCATAAATTGCGATACATCTTTCACTATAGTTATCCACCAGTCTAGGATACATCCTGTCTGGACAGTTATTCAGTACCAGCTATCTAAAAATGGATCCTGTAGTATTCATATGTTTATGACCGCAATTTTGGCTTCCAGAGGCGGAAATTCACAACATATCCTATTTTGGTCACCTCCTTGGCCTCCCCTATGGAAAGCCTAACGTCCGTGCTCTCAAATCAGTGTCACGCATCCATTTAAGGGCATAGGACCCTGTACACCGCTGGAGATACGTTTTATCGCCCCACGCTGATGTGGTTCGGAATGCAAACAAGTGTGCGTCTGAATTGTACAAGAAATCTAACTAGTATACTGAGATGAATGAGACAATTACCATTCGTCTGCGGAACCATCATCATCTTCACAATCTGAGAACTCCGAGACAACTAAGCCAGCATCATCCAGTTCAAAGACTTCCTCCACTCCTGTCAATTCCGGTTCATCATCACGTTCAAAACTGTCCAATTGACGATGGTGTTCGGTATCTGAAAAATGTCATGTTTCCAACATGGAGCATGATAAACGGCAACTTACCCATGCTGAGTCCTCCATTCACACCCCCCATATAATATGCATCGTTGGATGGAGGTAAGTCCTTGTAATTGTCCAAAAGCGGGACAACTTCTTCATCTTCGCTGCTGTCTAGGAGCTCAATCTGTGGTGGCAGCTCATCAGCGTGCTGCAATAGGTCCAACAGCTGGAGATAAATATCCCAAGCTGATTGTCGTGTAACTGCTGGGTGACCCAGTTGATCATAGAGTTGCGCAATGTATTCCCCAAATGCCTGAGGGACCAGATCAAATACTTGATGTGAAGGCTTTTGTTCGTAGTAGGATGTGCGGAGCCGAACGGACGAGCTAGAGACTAGAGACAAAAGAATGTATACTCAGTCTTACACTCGTGGTGTAGTAGACTATAAACTAACCTAGAGACAAAAGAATGTATACTAGTAGAGTCAGTAAATGAGTGAACTATAGTAATGAATGTCTCACCTCAGTCTTACACTCGTGGTGTAGTAGACTGAGGTATTAGTAACTGTTCTGTCTGTATGTACTTGCGTGATTATGTAAGCTGTACTTGCCGTATGATAATCGATAAACAAACAACACACCCACTCGGCGAGTTATCAGCAACTCAACACGCCCATTCCTCCAATGAATCGTTCGTGCTTCTCTCGACTCAACACCTTCGTCAAGACATCTGCGACTTGCAAGTTCGTCGGCACGTACTTCAACTCGATCTCGCCCTTTTCGACTATCTCACGGATGAAGTGGTAGCGGATTGCGATGTGTTTGGTCCAGCTGTGGAAGATGGCGTTCTTCACGAGGGAAATGGCGGATTGGTTGTCGATGAGGAGTAGCGTTCTCTGGGGTTGAGGGAACTTGAGTTCATCCAGCAAGGTATTTACCCAGATTGCTTCCTTTGTAGCTGACGCCGCTGCCATGTATTCTGCTTCAGTACTTGACAGTGCCACGGAATCCTGCTTCTTCGACTGCCAGCTCACTGCACCCCCGGCCATTACGAACACATATCCGGTTACCGAGCATCGATCGTTCACATCCGATGCCCAGTCAGCATCGACGTATCCTCGCGGACTTGTCTCCGAGTCGTTGTTTCCCTTGAAGACTAGTCGCTTCTTCGACGTTTTTCGCAGGTAACGGTATACGCATCTTAACGTGCTCCAATGCTCCTCTCCCGGTGTCGCAGAGTGCTTGCTTAATGCGCCCACTGCAAATGCAAGGTCTGGGCGCGTTGCGAGCATCGCATACATGATTGCTCCCAGCGCACTTTGGTAAGGTCTGGGATCGGTCTCTGCAGTCTCCCGTTTGACTAATTTGGTATTAGGATCCATTGGCGTTGCGACTGGTCGTGCGTCCTGCATGTTGAAGCGTTCGAGTATGCTTTCGACATATCGCTGTTGTGACAACTCGATTGTTCTCTTCTCCCTGTCGCATATGATCTCCATCCCTAGGATCCAGCGAGCTTCTCCAAGGTCCGTCAACTCGTACTCTCCCTTTAACTTTTCCTTGAGCTGATTGATGAGGTTTAGGTCCTTCGAGAATATCATTTTGTCGTCGACATAGACGGCTGCTATTATGTGAGTTCCATTCTCAATTTTGAAGAACACACTATGATCTGATTCGCAGCGTGTATACCCAAGTCCTTCGAAGACGGTTCGCAAGTGCTTGTACCAGGCTTTATGAGCTTGCTTCAGTCCGTATAGTGCTCGTTTGAGTTTCCAGACTAGATCAGATGAATCGCGAAATCCGGGAGGCATTTCAAGGTATATTTCCTCTTCTAATTCGCCGTTGAGGAAGGCTGACTTGACATCCATCTGGTGTATTTCCAGATCGAGTTGTGCAACTAGCACTAGGAGGATCCGAATGGTTGAAAACTTCGTTACGGGAGCAAATGTTTCCGTGTAGTTGACGCCTTCGACCTGGGTGAAACCTTTAGCAACCAAGCGTGCCTTATATTTCTCTATCTCCCCAGTAGGTCCGCGTTTGATTTTGTATACCCATTTTGAATCAATGACTTTCTGTCCCTTCGGTCTCTCAACTGCCTCATATAGGCCGATCTTCTCAAAAACCCTCAGTTCATCTATCTTGGCAGCTTGCCATAGGTCCACGTCTGGCCAATTCACCACTTCTTCAAACATCCTAGGTTCTTCGGCCGTTTCCGCATGGTAAGCTCGTTCCTCTCCTGCATGTTCTTCCTCCCTCTCATCTTCGATGATTTCAGCACTCTCTTCTTGCCTTGTACCAGGAACTTCCTCTTCCTCCACAGTAGCTTCCTGGTGAGTCTTCAGTGTTGGTCTTTCATACACGTTGATGAAATAACGGGGATCATCGTCAGGAACTGGTGTCTTTCGTATGCGGGTTGAGCGTCTAACTTCGCATGGGGGAACTGGACGTGGGTATGGTGCCGGAGGACCTTCTGGCTGTGCATGACGCCTTGTGGAGGTGTGTTGCGAGGTTCGAGAGCTGACTTTGTGTTGACTTACAGATACAGGGACTTCCTGTTCTGTTTGCTCAGGATCGAAGTCTTCGTTCTCGTCTTCGCTCGTAACCTCTTCGATGTGCACTTGTCCGTTTTCGCTTGGACCTGGGTTTGCCAGTGAGTCGTGTGATTTCGTCTGGTCTTGTTGCTTATTGACTTGACAAATTTCAGTGTTTTCAACACTTATCTTCACTCGGCTCGACCCTTCATCATCCCCTTCAACAAACACAACGTCCCTTGACTCTATTACTCGCCCACTGGACCTCTGCAAACAGACGTAGGCCTTACGGTGTTCGGCATACCCCAAATGGATGCACTCGAAGGATTTTGCATCGAGTTTTTGACGGCGCTCGTCAGGTACATGCACGTGTGCCTTGCAGCCAAAAATTCTCAAGTGTGCTACTGATGGTTTGTTGCCAGTAAAGGCCTCGTGCGGTGTTATATTCTCCTTCAGGGCACGAGTTGGCACTCTGTTGAGTATGTGGGCCATGTAGAGTATGGCATCACCCCAGTACTTCTTCGGCAGTCCGGCATCATTTAACATGGCTCGCGCTGATTCGACGAGGGTTCGATTCATGCGTTCGGCAACTCCGTTCTCTTGTGGAGTGTAAGCATTCGTTTTTTCATGGTGAATGCCCTTTGACTCGAGGTACTTTTGAAAGTCACCAGAGCCATATTCCCCGCCTCCATTGCTTCGAAAATAGTTTGCGCGTTCGCCCGTTTCAGCCTCTGCTCGCTCGAAATATACTTTCGTGAGTCCATATGCTTCGTCCTTTGTCTTGAGAAGCTTGACCGTGACGTGATGCGAGCAGGCATCAATAAACGTGATGAAATATCGATGTCCCATTCGTGAAGCGGTCTCCATGGGTCCACAGACATCAGAATATGTCCTGTGTAACACCCGGGGATTTTTAATGGCGGATTCGTCTGGGATGGGTTTGCGTGCCTGCTTGCCTTCGAGGCAGGGCTTGCAAACTTGCTTTTCGTGAGTGATTGATCCCGAGACTTCCATTCCTTTGACCATGTCTTTTTCAAACAGTTTCTTCACAGATTCGGGTGCGATATGGGCAAGATGTCTATGCCATGTCTCGAACGTTGCCTTCAATGAGTATGTGCATGCTGTGAGAGCCGTTATTGGTTCTTCTGCATTCAGTAGCGAGCTGGGGCCTTCGACGATGTAAGCACTTTTGCTAGCACAAGTGCATCCCTTCAATATGTATAAGGACTGTTGCCGCTTTGCTAGTGCCGCTATCGAGCCATTGCAAGTTATTGTGCAGGTATGTTGTCCGAAAATTGCTTCATATCCTTTGCTTGCTAAGCGTGGGATTGACAACAGATTGCCATCTAGATCGGGGATGTAGTATGTGTCTTGCAAAATGGTTCGTTGTGTTCATGCGTCTCCGATTTCGACTTCTAACTCTATGCTTCCGATACCTGTAGCTTCGATTGACTGGCCATCTCCAATTATGACACGCTGCGTGGGGGCTAGGGCATGAAATGTCTTGAACCAGTCTCGTCGACACGACATACTCGCTGATGCACCAGAGTCCACAATCCACTCGGCTGGATGTGACTCGTGTTTCGGTTCATGCGCGACAAATAGCTGTAGCGATGGTGTGTCGTCTTTGACTACATGCGCTACTTTCGCTGACAGCTCGGCTTTGGACTTGTCTTTTTCATCGTCCTTCTCCTTGTCACTGCTCTTAGCCTTATCGGCTTTCTTCTTTCGACAATCTCTCTCCCAATGACCTGGCTTCTTGCAATAGTTGCAGTTGCCAGGTTTCTTCTTCTTGTCCGTCCTCGAGCTCTCCTTTGACTTGTCCGAAGTCTTGGCTACGAGGGCCGTTTGCGATTCAGGACCTCGCCGCGACTTTTCTTCGACTAGAATTTGGCTAATGGTGCCTTCGATTGTGATCTTGTCGCTCGTCGACATAAGTATTGTTCGGAGAGTCGAGTATGAAGATGGAAGGGATATGACCATAGCTATGGCCACTAGGGAGTCATCTAGGGCTTGTCCGAGTGAGTTCAGGACTTGAGCCTTCTGACGCATTGCATTGAGCTGTGGTTCCATAGGAGATTCGTCCGAGAGTGTTCCGCGGAATAATTCGCCTATAAGGTAGGCTATACTCTGCTTTCCTTTCCCTTCATATCGCTCGCACAATTTCGTCCAGGCATCTGACGCTAACATCGTGTGTAGGACTCCGTTCAGAGGTTCGTCCTTCAGCGTGAGCGTGATCTGCGCATGTGCTTCGTCGTTCTTCTCTAGCCAATCTTGGACCGCATCAGGGTCAGAATCAGATGGTTTGACTTCTGAGCCTTCAACAATACCCCAAAGTTTTTGTATGATAAGTACTTTTCTAGCTTGAAATTTCCAGTTCTGAAAATTTGAACCATCATTCTCTAACGACGGGATATCGTAGAGACGGTTCGAGCCTTGTAGGATTTTCTTTGAGTTGGATGCTGACGAGGCAGTTGGTTGCGAGTGTGAACCTAGAGCTTGCGAGATGGATGGATTGTTGGACATCGTGCGAGGAGTATGATTGTGTTACTACTAGGCTATTTGTTGACTGAACTTCAGTCAGGGCTCATAACCTTTTGTTCGTAGTAGGATGTGCGGAGCCGAACGGACGAGCTAGAGACTAGAGACAAAAGAATGTATACTCAGTCTTACACTCGTGGTGTAGTAGACTATAAACTAACCTAGAGACAAAAGAATGTATACTAGTAGAGTCAGTAAATGAGTGAACTATAGTAATGAATGTCTCACCTCAGTCTTACACTCGTGGTGTAGTAGACTGAGGTATTAGTAACTGTTCTGTCTGTATGTACTTGCGTGATTATGTAAGCTGTACTCGCCGTATGATAATCGATAAACAAACAACAAAGGCTTGATGTAGGCACTTTGTACATGGCCTAGGGCCTCTCATTCGAGTTTGATCTGTACATGGGATTGCTATTAGAATACTGTTGACAGTAGTAGTGATGCATTAGTATGAACCTTGAAATCTAAGGCCCCAAAGTCTTCAGCTGCCTCGTAGATGAGATTGGGGACGCTATGTGGGGGAATCTGGATGAAAACATAAATGATGTGAGATTCAATAATACAATGGTATTACAGAAAATGTACCTTATTGCGGTCACGCTGTTTTGCAGAGTTGTTGATGCGATCTCGATAAGCATTTAGCTCCTGCTGGAGCCACGGAATAAAGACCCAATGGAAAACTAGTCTGAAATGAATATTTGAGCTGCTAATGATGAGACAAAGCCCGAAAACATGACTTACACTTGAACAGTGTTGTTAGTATTATACCAGCCTGTGTTGACGCCATGATCCAGTAGACTTTCGAAGCCTGGGGTGAAACGATGCCACAGTTGAGACCAGGTGATCTCCGGCATGACATTCTTCTTGTTGCGCATCCAGCGATGTTGGAGCGTGCCATGCAAATCCGGGTCATGCCATTGTCGTAACATCATGTGAGCATTGGCAATGCCAAAGTTTTCAGAACCTGGGTCACTTTGTGTGACCATAGGCATATCTATGAAATGAGTCAGGCTCATGGGTGTCATGAATAATATGTATTAACTTACGGCCAAGTTCTTCAATTGTGTCAAGATAATAGCTAAGAATCAACTGCGGATTTCTGTTAGAATACCAGACTCTGATCCACATAATGCAGCCAGAGAATGGTTCAATACCCGTGTGCAGCCCCAGACCAAACTTGAGCCATTTATCGTGCTGGTCGACTGCAAACAAATCATTTACACCCGCGGCCCAGAATCGCCTTCTTTGAAGGCGACGTGCCTTACGCTCGCAGACAAGGCCAGGTTCAAACCTAGCAAAATATGATACTAGGACACTCCTAAGATGAAAAAGAGTCAGCGAACTGATGCAGTACAGTCAGCACAGATATCACCTAGCCACGCTCATATCCTTCTCATGAAACAGCAAACTTGCCATTTCACGTGCACCCACATTCGGATAGATTGCATGTAACTCGATCATTGCATTGTGAATCGACTCAACAGTATGAGCTTGCTGGCGGGTCCAGTGAAGGCCCATTGCTTGGCAGATTTCGAGAAATTTGGTATGTCTAGTGTTCAACATTACATTATGGGTGAGGAATAATAACCCTGTGACTTACCTGATGCCATAGTGACTTATGTTGATGTGCTTCTGCAGCTCAAGGACAATCTGACGGTCTGTCTGGTGTGCTTTCCACATGCGCAGAATATGTGGTGCAATTAGCTCCAGCGGAGCTGCATGAAGATCAGAACACTGGGAGGAAAGTTAGAGTGAAAGCTCATGAGTGGGTTTCCACTGGTTCAGCATGGAATAATCACAATGGCTGTGTAGGTGTTGATATTTATAATCTGACTGAGCTGCAGGACTCATATTGAATGAGTGATGTTCTGCTTGCCAGGAACACCGATCGGTGATAGCACATCATCATCCTTACGTACCTTTACGTGTTAATGGGCTATGCAGCTGGTAGCTGATGGCCTTGCATACTTTTACATGTTGATATCCTTGCGTACCTTTACATGTTGATGGGCTATGCAACTGGCAGCCAGTGATAATGACTCAAATTGGTTTGTAAGAGGTACGCAAACAGTGATACTCATCCTCTGATTGGTCTTGCTCAGTTTGAGTTCACCATGCAGCTGCCAATCCTCATGCTCAAACTGTTAAGTGGGTAAGTCATTTGCTGGACTGGCAAACACTCCAACTCATATCATCCCCCTTTGTCTTGCCCATCTGTAGAGAGTCGCATACTCAGACCGGGGACTGGGTAAGTCATTTACTTCAAATCCAGAATTGCCTCCTTGACTAACACCAACTTCACGCTCAAACTGTTAAGTGGGTAAGTCATTTGCTGGACTGGCAAACACTCCGACTTGCATATCATCCCCCTTGTCTTGCCCATCTGTAGAGAGTTGCATACTTGGACCAGGGACTGGGTAAGTCATTAACTTCAAATCCAGAATTGCCTCCTTGACTAACACCAACTCAAAGAATCATCTCCTCCACCTCCATTGATGGGCAAGTCATTTACTTCAAATCCACATTAATTGTATCCTCAACTAACGGCCCCAGTTAGTTATATGGATTGTCCAAAATTCAGGCTCACGAGAAATTGGCACCCTTTTGTTCCAAGTAGCCCTATCAAGTAAGTACACCTAGCTTGCCATCATTTCTTTCCAAGGCTCGTGGGCTGATGTGCAGCCACTTCTAGCTCCTCAATAAGAGTGTTAAGCAAGATTCACAGTTACATTCTGGCGACTCATGTCATCTGCAAACCTCCCGATGTGTTCTCCACATGTGTTATGGTCATGTATGACCTTGTAAACCTCCTGATGACATATATATTGAAGGTGATGAATTGACAGCAGATTATTACAGACCACAATGGCAGAGTACGAGATCATTTCTCAATTCACCGAGGATGCCTATGCCAAAGAGGATCGCATCTGTGACTGTCCTGTTTGCAGGGCCAAGATCAGGAAAGGTGACCCATGTTTCTATGTGGCTACCATCGAGCCAGGACAACCTGGGCATAATGTGTGTGCCCCCTGCTACTCGCATTACAAGAAGAACCCAGCGACCTCAGTGAGACCCACCCACCGAGCCGAGCAGCTGCGTCCATTTGCCAGTGCACAGGGTTCAAATAACAACCGGGTCACTCCTGATATGCATGCAATTCAACAGTCGGTGAATGCAGCACAATGGAAATGTGAGTATATTATACATTCAGAGTCCCTCTGCTAATTCACACAACAACAGTAATGATCAACCCTCCACCTGTGGTGGCAATGCCTCGTCGCACTGCAGGGCCAGACATCATGATACCTACATCATGGCAAGGCTCGTCATGGCAAGGCTCATCACAGTCAACTGGTCCACCATGGCCTGGGCAAGGTTAGATGATTCTCTCTTGTTTAGTGCGTTGTGACCCTTCCACTCATCTCTGATTCTGTCAGGTTCATCAAACGGTCCAATTGGATACTCATCTCAACACGCACTATATGCTACTGAGCGTGAACGCTGGGCCAAGATATCTTATGCCACACCTCCGGCAGAGACCATCTTAATCAAAATTAGTGCAGTTCATGAAGGTGGAGGTCGCAAAAAATGTGGGGTTCCCATTGGGGTATGTATGCGCTATATTATTGAACTTGGTGGTGACTGACATCTTTGCTTAGAATATATGTGAGGGAAAAAAGGGCATTGATGCACAGATTGATGCGCCAGGGCTGATTGAGCTCACATTGGACACTATTGTGCCCAAGTTGCAGATTTTTGGTGGTGGATTTCTCTGGCGGGTGAATGAGTTTATAGTGGGAGATTCTGCATGGGTGGATCTTTCCAATCACCGACGGCCGGTTGCTTACTTCTATGATCAATGTCAGCAGCTGTCCCGCAAAGGCTCAAAGACAACAACATTCAAATCAAGACAGTTCGCACTAATGGTCATTGTTCCTGAGACTCAGTGGATTGAATATGAGAACTGGTGGGAAGATGCTGAAATGGTATGTGTTTACCTCACCTGTTTGCCAAACTAACATTATTTCACTATTTAGAATGCTGCTCGTATTGGTCAACATCCTGCTTGCAAAGTTATCATCCCCCAAGTCCCCTCTTCAGTACAATCCTCAGTGGACTTGGAGAGTGAGCTTGGTACAGCACAAACCAATGATGGTGCCACCACCTCTGACAACGTCCGAAGCAATATTTTGCCTACGACCACTGTCACTACCTCCACCAAGCGATCCCATCAACACACTCACAGCTCTAGCAGCTTTGATATTCCATCTCCTCCTCGAAAGAGAGATGTTGCACCTGCAGCTCTCTGTTCACCTGATCATGACCGACTGAAGGAAGTTTTGAGGATTGGCAGAGGCACTAACTTAGACATGAAGCAAGGTATGTTCATTATACTTATGGCGCTAGCAGCAGGACTTATTTGACTTTTAGTCTTTGGGCGACAGAGTGAGAGGATCCACTTCTACCTAGTCCCTTCTCACCCCATAACAGACCTCTTACTGGACAAGTACCATTCCTTTTCCATGGACACTGCTGAGTGGTCCATGGGTGAGCTGATTGTCAATACATCACCTCAAGGCCTGATTGGAGTCGGAGGCTTCAAAACTGCTCACACAGGATGGCTCATGCTGATGGCCCCACCAAAGATAGGCCCCGGTTCTGTTGCGCACGATAAGATTGTTGTTAAACGACCCTACCATAAGGTATTCACGACACCCACCACCACAATGGGACCATACAAGATTGCCCATTATTCACTCGTTGATGAACTATCCAGGCTCTTCAAGGAGGCCAACATTTTGTACTGGGCGAAGTCCTTGTTAAAGCTAACCTATGACTTCATTGATCGTTGTGTTGCATCTTCATCTGAACCACCCCCATTCCCAATTCCATGAGTTCGTTTTGTAGAAGGTGGGCTCACACTGGCTTATTTTCAGGGTGATAGAAAACCTGGAGGCAAGACTGGGTCCACACGTGCCATCTTTCTTCTCGAAGAGTTCATCGACAGCGATGGAGAAGACTTCATCAAATTCATTCACAATATGGACGCTGTCGATCTTCGTTGCCGGTCTGTTGAAACCTTCAACAAAAACAACAAAACCAGACAACGCTACTGGTCAGTGGTCCTTGTGCTTAGAAGCGCTGTGTTCAGTAGTTGTTCAAAATAGGGTGGGCTGACCCTGATAGTGCTCCAAACACTTCGAGTTGTTGAAGAGTTTGGGTTTGTGGGAGTTGGAGGGTGAAGAAAGTGAAGTACTGCACACTGGCAGCAGACTGGAATGGATAGACTGGGCTGGACTGGAATAAATGTAAAGCAGAGTGACAAAGTTCCAGGTGAACAATGTCAGGAATGATGACAGAGGACTGTAAAATGCGAAGCCTATCTGAGGCTTCAGAGGAGAATGGACATGGAATGGTGAACTGAAGAAGTTTTTTTTTTGCTCTGTAGCTAAAGTACAGGGGTTTATATAGAGTAGAGTGTCTGCGTACATCTGTGTATGCAAAGCAACGCTCCAGGCAATGAGTAGGGCAATGAAGAGGGCAATGAAGGGGGGGAATGGAATGAATGTGCTGGGCTTCAGGGGTAATGACTGAGCAATTTCGAAAAATAGAACAAATCCTATGCATAAGAATGGAGAATGAGTCATAGGGATAAAGAATGAGTCATAAAGACAAAGAATGAGTCAGAGAATGAAAAAGCAATGATAAAGCAGGGCTGTGACCATTACAAACCATGACTCATGACCTGAGTCATCATGACCAATTGCTATGCAAGCATGACAAAGTGCTGTGCGGTGATGATGCAAGAGCTGTGACACAGCAATGACGCAGCATATGGGCAGTGGAGAATGGAATGGAGTGATGATGCTATGATGCCATGATGGTGTGATGATCCGAATGCTCTGCTGCAGAGATGTCATGTGGTTGTTGGTGCAGAATGTCGACATGCAGGGATCATGGGATATACACAGTCTGTGAGACGCTTCCCCAACATGATAAAGGGATTGGTCATCTGCATAGGGACTTGGTTGTTTGCAATCTCTGGTGAGCATTAGGATGGAATGGCATGATGTCCACAGCGATCATGAAGGTGAGGTGCGAGTGGATAATGGTTTGAATGGTTCGACGAATATAAGCTGCTGAAGAGGATTGGAAATGGTAAGGTGATGAGGACAGGATGAATAAAGACGCGGTTTTCGACGTATTGGTGCAATTTTGCATGGTCTGGCTGATGCTGAGGTTGTCTGAGAGTGTAGTGGGTGAAGATGGGAGAGTGTTGGAAGCGTGTGAATGGGGGAAAGGTGAATAAACCTTGTTGAATGCAAAATACCGTAAAAATGCGGGATGCCGTAATACTGTTGAAAATTGCTGAAAAATCGAAAAATTAAAGGAAAGGAAGGGAAACAAATGAAAAGGTGAGTAAGGAATGATATGGGAAATGAAGATATAAATAAAAAAAACCATGTTCTCGCTACCAAACACATTTGGTGTGTGACATTGCCCAGTGAACATCAGATTGCCCACAGGGAGTCGACGTTGCTAGTGCCATGTACTGTTGAGGGTGAAAGGGTGAAAAGCAGTTGTGGCAAGTGGACTCTGAAGGTTACGGTAATCTGATACATGGTCAAACAGTCAACTAAACACCTCTCAAACAGTCAACTCAACACCTCAGATCTGATATCTACATCAGTCACCCACAGTGCTGATCTTTGAGCAAGCATAATTCAAAGCATAACTCAATGACATTGAAACTTCAGGAACTACAAGACTACATGCACTACAAGTCTGTCATATACTCGACGAGGGTTGCAAGATCTCTGTTGACCATGTCATCCTTTAAATCCACTTCTGCTTCTTCACGTGTAAGTTCCTCTGCAGCCGACGGATATTCTGTACTAGTAAATGAAGAGTCCATAGTCTCAGCGCGGTGTTTGCTGACACCAGGTCCACGAATGCCAGTGAAACCTTCAATGTCATAAATTTGATTGATGCAGGCAAGCAAGTGAGCATTGACAAGCTTGCGACGAGTGCAGTATTCTTTCACAACAACATAGATTGGGTCTTCTGAAGCCTTCAACTCCTGTAAAATGCCTGCAAGGAAGTGTGATTCATCAACAATGGCTGTATGCAGCTGCCGCAGCTCAACATTGCAATGAACAAGTTCTTCGTGTGCACGTTGGATGCACAATGACTGTTGGATAGTCTCATGTATAGCAGGCTTGGTCCACGGATGTTCACGAATGTCCTGGCAAGTCTCACGGAGGAGGGAAAATTCATCAAGAAAGTTGTAGTGGGTGACCTTAGACCACTCTATTGGTGCATGGCCAGGGATATCGTGTGCAGCCTTGTTGTACTTTTCAACTGCCTTCCGAATAGTCTTGCAGTGGGTTTGAAGTGATCTTGCAATGTGAGTTCGCATATGATAGGCTGTGAAGGGGATCAGTAATATATCTGATGGTGAGAAATAGTACTTACCAGTCTGGGAGATATTCAACCACTGTAACTCAAATAGCTGCTGAACCACGAGACATTGTAGGTTGTCCAGCACTCACTGATACTTATGGGTAGCCATGTACTTTATGGTCTCTTGATATTTTGGAAATGATGGCTGCCACCGATGTGAGATGGCCATTTTGACCTCCATAGCAGCAACTTCTTGAAGGATCAAGTCTCACTTCTCCATCAAGTACCAACATTGCATTTCAGCTTTCCATGTTTGTGACAAGTTGGATGAGTAGAAATTGGTGATGCCATCAGGAAGAATAATGAAATGATAGTCAGATGGTGTCATTGTAAGGAAGTATGAGGAAGTTTCTGAAGTCTGGGACCTGGCGCACATCAGATTTATGAAACTTTAGAAAAAGGTACCCTTACTCAATATCTCGGAGTCTTTGCAACAGCTCCACATACGCCATTGCATGTACATCACACTCAGGCTCATCACCAAGGGTTCAGAAATACTCAATCTCCTCCTCTCACCACTTCTCAAGGTCACCCTCCTGTATATCAAGTGCTACCTTGGCCTCCTCAAGCACAACCAATTCAGTAGATATGATGTTGAGCACTTGTCAATAGTTGTTGAGAATCATGGTGGCAAGGTTCTGGTACTTCTCGTCATCCCATTGGCAGAAGAACATGTCGAGAAAAAGGTGGCGGTGATAAGAACTCACGTAATGTGTCACAGGAGCAACATGATTTGCAGCGCTGAAAAGATGTTCAGCACATTGAAAATCTCCAATCCCAGCACTCTTGATGCCAAGAGGATGATGCTTGGTTTGACACTTGTAGTTGTGAGCATAGCCGTGGAAGGTGTCAACACATAGTCATAACCCCTTCTCATTAAACTGCTGTGCGAGGGTGCTAGACTGAATGGTGGCATTAAAGCTGCAACTGATGTCATATGCACCAAGAGAACGGTGGATACTTGGCTAGCTCGCCACTTCATACCATGTTGGTGTACCACAAAAGAAATCCGTGACGACATACAGCGACAAATATCCCAGTCTCCTCAAAGATGCCCCACATGTGCCCCCCTTTACCCACTGCTGCCCCCCAGTTCCTGCTGCAGTCAGCAGCGATTGGATTCTCTGGTTCTGGTTGGTTCTCAGTTGTGTCCCCATCATCGATGTCAGCATCTGCAGTTACAACAGCATCTTGAGGAGGTATGTCATGTGCAAATGTGTCAATGAAATCACATGGAAGGAGATAGTCAGACTCAACAAAACGCTGCATGTCAGCAATCTGACGAGATCCTACTGATGCCATGCACTTGGCGGAATTTCCCCCGTCAAGTACATAGAATCGACCAAAATCAAGGAGAGGCTCATCAGCCACTTCATAAGTGCAGGGGGGACAGGTGTTCAAGACCCGCCAGTTAGGTGTGTCATGCCCCAGGGCTGCTAACATGCGCTTCTCAACCTTCCTGAGGAGGGAAAGATACACATCAAAGGCATCTGAGAGAATGGTGCGGTATCTTTGGTGGTAGGGCAACTAGTGAAGTACTTTAGTTAGTAAACGGTACAATGAGTGGATAATAGATTAATAACTCACACTGTAGGAGTCACACAGTACCTTAGCAAATGCTTCGATACTGAACAAAGGCTTTTGGTTGTGAATGAGGCGGTAGTGTTCAAGGGTGCATAATGAGATTGCAATTGTTGGTGTGATAGGTGTGGGAGAAAGGTAGCCAGCACGTAAGAGAGAATCCATGACATACATACTATCTGCACTGTGAGGGATAGTAACTTTGTGACTGAGCATAAAAATGTTGATCATTGGAATGGTGAAGGAATGATCGGTATCTGCGACAGACATGGGTGAGGTGGAGACAACATCTTCGCAACTAGAAGATGATGCCTTCCATTGGAGGTAGGTGTCTGTGAGTCCCGCAAGGAGGGGTGACCAGTTTGCATGTAGGCTGTCCAAGTGATTGTGCCAGGTCCGTTTGTCTTGATATTGGCGCTGAGCCCACCTGCACAACATTGGTGTTTAATAATAATCAATTAAAAGTAGGAACTCATGGAGAACTGATGTAGTCGTGGACAGCGTTCACAAATACCTCATCCTCTGACCTGTCTGGCTGCCCACCATCAAGTACAACTTCTCCTCCACCTTCACAATCAACCCATGTGCCATCTCCGGTGTCAGTCTGCATTGAGTCTTGTTGGGAATGCATGTCATTGAGACTAGATACTGAATCAGTGGCAAGGCCTGCTTGAAGAGTTGAGAGATGTTGTGTAAAATAGAAAGAAAAATGCACCTGTGATATTGTGAAGGTATCATTGTTGTGCGCGTTCCCATTCTCAATGGACACCATTGTGGGTGAGAGTGTGTTGCTCATAGCTCCTTCAAGAGGCTTGCACAACATGGAGAGTGTGTGATACACCACCTTTCCGGTGTCTCGCTGCAGTCATCATTGGAAGAGAGAGGAAAACAAACTAAGGTGTGGTAGCCTCATGGTGGGGGGAGGCATTGAAACACAACGGTGGACACGTGTCAGTCACATCATTTAGTAATGCATAAACGCTAGGGGCAAGTGAGTGGTGAATGTGACAAACATAGTGACCAGAAAAAGTGAAAGAAATGGTTGAGAAACAAGTGAGTTATTGAGCTCATTGTGGATGATGATGAGCATGAAGGTTTCGGATGTTGCTGGCAATGATGAACAGTGGTTGCGTGATGTTGTTGCCGTTTTGGGTATGTCTTGTTTGTCATACTCGGCAGCAAAGGACTGGTCTCACGGTTGACTAAGTCCTTGTTTTTCCGAAGGTAAGATAAAAGCATTTATTGGGGTAATTACTGGCAGTATAGGGATACAAGGCCTTCCGAGCTTATTAGCTTGTCATACCATACTGGGAATGACAAGCTAATAAGGTCCGGATCATGTGATGTTGAGGTGGCAACGGAACCCGGTATTCTGATGAACGTCTCGACCCTAATGCAGTAGTGACTAATACACTCAGGGATCCTTCTTGGTGAGCATACCAAGGTTTACCCTGCTGATACCGTGACGTTCTTGACCCGTGGATCAGAAATTTGAGAACGTGGACAATGATTGTTGCGGCGATGCTCGTAGCAAACTATATCCTTTTCTGGGAGGTGTCTTATAATCTGACTTCAAGCAAAGTCGATTTGTCGCCATAAACTAGTATGAGTGCTTTGCAAGGGACTCAACCTGATGCAATCTTATGGTTCAAGGTGAGTGCAAGTTCTGTTATCAAGTTGAGCCTGGGTCATTGATGTCTCGTCCCAGTACTGTTATGGTGGGCTCTTGTCCGTCAACCCAGTTTCTTCCGTTGATTTATGTTTCTCCTCTGATAGTTGCATTAACATCACTTTGGGCAAGCTATAGAAGTTGTCATGTGCTTGTCAATGGCTCACAATTTCAATTCAGGTTTATGACCATGTGCTTTGCGTGTCTGACTCGGCAAGTGAAATTTACCTCGAGTGTCCGACAGTCCTCTGAGCTTTAGTTCTGCAGGTCACCTATCTTGTCGAGTCTCGGTGGGGGCTCGGTACATTGTTTTATCTCGTCTGCAGTTACTTGCCGTCTGCCTTCCTGTTACTGTGTATGCTTAGTGAGTATCATATATACACCTTCATGTCGTCTTTCCTCACGTTGGGATACTTCCACGATTCTCTTCAGCGGCTTTTCAGCCTGATGTACCAAACACTGTATGGACAAGCTACGCAGATGTTTGAATTTTAACTCATATACCAACCGTAGCTTTGTCGCCCCTATAATGAAGCTAATCTATGTGAGCCTAATGACACTCTGCCCTGATCGCATACAGACTGCACATCTGACGCCTCATCAGATATAGGGTTTCTGATAATGTTTTCCGTTGAGTGTGGGTTCCCCTTCCCATCGAAATAGCTGGTAGTGATTTGGCACTCTAACGTCCGCACAAATCCCTGATGGTCCAGGCATCTTCATACTCAGAGCAATGGCAGTATACAACCGGGAGAGAAAGTGGGTGGTGTTTATAACCATCGGTGTTGTTGTGAGACCACAACCCACAGGCTGAATCTGAATCACGGTATCTGACTCATCCTCCACAGGTCCATGTAGTGCCGATGATGGTCTGCTTTCATATATTTACTTCGTCGGTGTCCGGTATGTGTTTCGCACTCTTTCCTTGCTCACTCTTAACCTTCTTCACCAAGGAGAATGCTCGTTCCCTGGGT
Source organism: Suillus lakei (assembly GCA_016628065.1). Classification (NCBI taxonomy): domain Eukaryota; kingdom Fungi; phylum Basidiomycota; class Agaricomycetes; order Boletales; family Suillaceae; genus Suillus; species Suillus lakei. The sequence goes on from JABBWA010000344.1 coordinate 39,382, forward strand.
TTATCATGTATGTGGATACGAAGGCAAACACCGCAATTCTTGTGATGTTCTTCTTGCTGGGTTTTGCCGAGTTCGGTCGGTATCAAGATCTGCTATTAGCATGAACTTGAACTGATTGCATGCATTTTCCAGAAATATTGTGTTTTCTGCTGTATCGCACCGTCGATATTCGTAGCAGTGGTTGGAGGATCGACAACCGTCTCATGCGTGGTCTCTTGCAACATAATCTACTGTACTTCGGTTGCAGCTGTGGTAGGTGCTCAAATAACTCTAGAACATCTACTTGTTAAATGGCACAGTTTTTTTTCTTGGTATGGGTCTCACCGATATGCTCTTGCCGGTAAGTTACTGTGTATACTCAAGGCCGCCCCATTAACGCGAGGCGTAGTTTTCAGCAGCATACATGACCGGAGAGTTTGTTTATTCCCAATTTGGAGGTGATGAAGGTCACTTATTTGGCAGCAGGTATCTGGTCGTTGTTCAAGCCCTCCTGGTCACACGAATGCATAGGGACTTCTGGATATCGGATCGTGTCTCATCAAATCGTGGCATCTGCGGAGAGGATATCACTCTCTCAGTGTTCATGGCAGCAACCCCAGATGTTATTTGACAATGCACTCCCTCTAAATCATCGTGTAGCTAATTTATGTAGTTATTCTGGTGCACAGACACAACACATTCTTTTGCATACACAACCGTTGAGTCTCATGGGGTCTGCATACATACCAATAGACTTTATTATGAGTGCACGACGCAAATTGTATTGCCTGGAACGCTCAGCAGCACGAGAGGTTGGAATACAGCGAATTGCAGGAGGAAACAGTTCCACCGGAGTTGCTACCGGTCCATGGAACACGCGATATTGTCGATACGGCACGCAGCATGCTGGTCCTGCTGGTCAATAAGTGGCTCGTCGCAGGCAACAATGCAGCAATGCTTTGTTGGGCGCCGGGGCAATAATGTCGGTCCTTACACAATGACTCACCCATAGATATCAAAATTCGGGCCTCCGGAATACAATCAGCTTTCCTTCCCTTGCACGCTTCTCGTCCATATCATTCAGGGCACTGGCAGTCACGCTGGATGGATCAAGTTATAAGTCGATGACAGTGACTGTTGTTCTTTGCGTGGCGCTGACGCGGACATCGTCCACGGTGCCGGCTGATAAGGAGCGCAGGGTAATCGTCCCCACGCACATTTGCAATGGTGCGGGGTCGGTTTGTGAAATGGAGAGGATCGGGTGAGCATGTACACCAGGGCGGTTGAGACGATGACACCAGGAAACTCACCCACTCGCATTGAAAGTGATACTGCAGTAGAATGAAGAAATTGAATGCTACACATCAAACGTTTCGGCTGTTCGCATACTCACACAGTTTGAGGAACTGGCAGGTGGGAAATAGAAATTGACACTAACACAGGAACTTCGGCAATGGCTGTGAGCCTGTGAGTGAAACACAAGGAGAAGGAATTAAGAATAGACGACATGCACAGCTGGCACTGCCACAGGAGCACGCTAGAATATAGCAAAGATGACTGTTGTGCTCACATTCAAGAATTCCTCGTTCTTTATCCTTGTAAGCCTCTTTGTAAGCCCACCCAAACTGTCAGCGCAGGCGAACTGACCATCAGCTTCAGCAGGGAAAGTGCTGTCATCGTTAAATCTCTATCAGCGTCAGGATTACTACCGCGCATAAGGACAGCTCACCTCAGCTCGTTCGAACACATTCAAAGAATCACTGTGATTTCAGTCACGGATACACAACCATGACTTCCACGTCGACGGCACCGTTCGGTTTAGCAATCAACACGATCCTGAAACCGGTAAAAATATCAAAGGATGACGTGGGTGTTTGCTCCATGGCCTACTTTCCCGACGGCCAGCGAATGATCAGCCTTTATGAAGACAAGACCGCTCGGCAATGGGACTTGCAGACGGGTAAGGAGATTGAGGAAGCGTGGTATGTGTGCGAGGGGGTAATATGGGTAGTGGCGGTATCAAGGGATGGTCGATGGATTGTCACTGGTGGTGGATCTGACGATCGTGCGGAGCTGAAAGCCCTCGAGATCGAAACGGGGATCGTGAAAACATTTGAAGGCCACTCAGATCCGATCACCTGCATCAATATATCTGCCGACAGTACGCTACTTGCGAGTGGGTCGCGGGACGAAACAGCGCGGGTGTGGAACCTGGACACTAGTGAACTTGTGGCTGGTCCATTTGAGAGCGATGATGAGGCGGGCGCAGTTTGTTTCTCGATAGACTCGAAGAAGCTCGCAGTCAATTCGTATGTGGGGAAGTGCCTTGAAGTGTGGGATGTCCGATCACAGAATTTGGATGTCAGAGTAGGGGGATATGATACAGCATTCATCAGAGCCGGATCATATGCGGAAGTGCTCTGGATAAACAAAAACAAAAACATCTTGACCGCGTTCAGCTTCACCGAAGACCATGCCAAGACGATCTATGAATTTGACGCCTCGACGCTGGAGACTGTCGGAGCTCCATTCGAAGGGCACACCGAGGCTGTCCAGAGCCTCTCACTTTTATTTGACGGTGCTTTGCTCGCTAGTTCTTCAGGCTTTGACGATACCATCAAGCTTTGGGCGTTCGAGTCCCGACAGCTCCTTGCCTCCTTCGATGTTCACGGTGTCCTACTCCTCACATCCTCACCTAACTCACTCTAATTAGCTTTCACGACATGGTTTGATCCCCAAGTCTATATATGGAACATAACATCCACTTTGCTTGCTATCCCGGAAGTACAATCTGCCTTCCCCAAAATATATAACCTTCTCTCGAAGAGCGACGCCACCCCACACCATTTACTCGATGTATATACCCCATTATCCATTGTCACCATGGTGCTGATTCACCTGAATCATTACAGTCTGACGCAACCCGTCGTCCCGCCGTCGTGCGCCGTACTCCAGCGAGACGACCTGTCACATCTTCTCCACCCAGGCGCCAAGTGCCTTCGCCTACAATAGACCATCAACAACCCATTTTCCTTCGCCATGTCCGCAAACTCTTTCACTTTGCTTCTCGCACGAACACAGTTTCTCCTGTGCGAGGTGGTCAGCCTCGCGATCCATGGGATGTTCGTCTCTTTATCTCGTTTCTTTTAGAGTTGACTCGACCATTTCCCACAGTTCCCTGCTACGTTGCCCCTGCCTCCTAACCTCTCTTCCCCAGCACAGACTACAAGGTCTGGACCCCGCCACGAACCACCAGTTGTTGAAGTCGCAGCCGGGCGGAGATTCACTGTAAGACGAATCTTCTTATTTATCGTTGCTGTTTTGCTGATGCGTGTCCTACAGCGGCTTCTTGCTGCCAAATTACCAGAATACAAGAAAGTCAACGATACCCGACACCCCTCTAGATTGCAGACTACTGATCCGCAGGATGACTCCTCATCTGACGTTGATTCGCTTCCAGATGTGCATTGGTTCAAGGCTCTCCTTTGCTATTCCTCGTGCTGGTCCCATGGCAGACTGAGGATGCCTCCTCGATGGCGCTTGGAGCGCACTGATATACCCCTCCAGGATGGCACGACGAATGCTAGTAGCAGCAGCGGTGGGGCTCACGGTGGCAGTTAGCTCAATATACATTCATCCAAGCCCGTTGGATTCCTACAACTGATAGATTTCACATTGTTACACGGTTTCTGATAATGCACGGCGTATATCGTTTTCGTACCTGTACACCCCCCACCCCCTTTGCCCCAAGAAACCCCACGAGACTCATCACACTCATCTGTCCTTGCAGTTTACTCTGAATGAAAACGGGCTTCCTTGGAATGGGAGATGAGTTTCCTCAAAGTTTGCGGGTGCCATTCATTTGTAGTAATTGGCAGATTACTCTGCGTGCAGAGAGCAATGTGCAGCTGGCCAGCAAGCCTTTGGAAATTCGGAGCTCGTTCAAATCAGGGATTGTTGCGACGTGGCTGTTTATCATTGTTGAATCCAGAAGATCAAAGCAAACAATCGAGCAGACTTGGTTCCATTAGCAAGTTCGACTTGAATGTCGAGAACGGTCGATGTCACTGTACAAGGATTCCAATAACTCCCGCGGCCTATCTCCTGCCAGTCGAGCAGTGGTAGTCTCATATCAGAATACCAAAGAACTCATCGCGAGCAGGGGAACTCAGCAAGCTGAGCAACCACTTGGCGCTGATCTGTTCTTCGGTTCTGAAAGTATGGATGTTAGTATACAAGTCGAATGTTCAGGATCCAGGTGTTTCATATCAACGGACATAGATTCCTGAACATATACAAGATCGTCGGTATCATTCTTAAATACAGTTGCCAATTACAACACAGGCAGAGCGAATTTCTCTCTCCTGTCGCATCGAATTTATTTTAGAAACTTCTCCCTTGTCGATCCTTGAAGAGTTCCTTCTAAACATATCTTAGTTAGGGGAGACTAGCAAGTTTAGCAATTGCTTCCGTGACCGAGCCGTTCCCTTACGTGCAGTCACGGCCATCCTATAGTCATCCAAAAAAATGCACATCTGAGTCTGACGTCAACATCGACCTAGTTTTGACCTGCTCTTGAACTTTTTGAATGCTAGCAGGCTGGCAAATCACCTCAGTCAACGTACAGAAATGTCGTTCACATTCGAATGGCCACGCTTTTCCGACCAGTTTCACACAGATGCTATCCAGATGCTCAATAACGCCCTCAACAAAGGCAACAAACCGCCAGTCATCGCTGATAAGATAGAAGTCGTCGAACTTGAGATGGGGACACAGGTGAGTCCTGCCTGGTGTTGAACTTCATCACACCCATGCCACCCGACAGCCTCCAGAACTCGAAATTCGGGATATCGGTGACTTGACGATGGACCACTTTCGCGGCATATTTCGCCTTACCTATGCGGGAGATGCACATATCGTGCTCAAGACCAAAGTGCAGGTGTTTAGTGCTGCCACTTATCTCCGCCTCGTTTTGTCATCTTGACATTTTCTTTACCAGGCGAATCCCTTGAATCACAAGCAGCCCGACATACATATCATGACAGGCTCTCGTGGCATGCTTGCCGCCAAAGACCCTCTCGTAGTCCCAATGCTCCTCCGCCTCTCCCACTTCAAACTCAACTCCTATGTCGTCCTCGTCGTCTCAAAGCAAAAGGGCATCACACTCGTATTCAAGACAGACCCCCTCCAGAACGTAGATATAAATAGCACATTCGACTCCATCGCCGTAATCCAAAAGTTCATCCAGCGCGAGATCGAAGGGCAGCTCAGGCAGATGTTCAGGGAAGATCTACCAGGAATTATACATCGTCTCAGTCAACAGTGGGTAAAGGCCAAAGTAGAGGCACCGTATCTCGACAAGCGGGCACCTACATCGCGGCGTAGAGCGTTTGACGCTGTTTCTGCGCCTGATCTCGCTTACATGTCACCTGGTTTTTCTGGTATTGGGCTACACATGCACCGCCAGCAATCCATTGGCTCTCTCTCTTATGGTCGCGCACGCTCAATATCGGGTGCATCTGTATCAAGCTCAGCTCGTAGAAGTGCCCGAGCTCCTCCCACACCCCCTCACACGAGTCCGCCAGTATCAGACCCATCTTCCTCCAATCCAGATCAAGAAATCTTCGACCCGACATACGGCCTCCGTCCCGAGGGGCTCCCAACAAAGAGTGTCTTCTCATCCTTCAGCCGCCTGTTCACGCGGAACATGGGCCTTGCAGATCTTGCCGAAGAGCCTGGAGAAGACGAGAGCTTAGAAGGCGAAGAAGAGCAGGGTTCATTCGACGTCGTCGACTGGGAAGATTCAGTACCCGAGTATTCACCACCCCCAACCATCGTCGAGGAGTCTGTCACGGAGTACGAGACGCTGCCCGCAGTGGGCGGTGGCACTATCACCCGTCCGCGTGTATACCATTCACAATCCATGATTCAGACACCCTCGGAAACATTCCGTTTACCAGACGCAGCTTCTGTCCGCTCAGATCCCCAGTTCCGTCCATCGCACCCCATGCGCTTCACTTCTCATCGGTCGCATTCTAGTTTCAACCCGTATTTTCCTCTTACGCCTTTGCTTTACGGCGAGCCGCGACACTACACACGATCAGAACCCGGGTACGATATCCCTACACAGTCCTTCCCACCCCGCCCCATCACTCCCTCCAGCCTCGAAACCCAATTCTCCTCAAGCAGCGGCGTCATCGACACCCCACCCTCCTCCATCGCACCCCTAGACACAAACACAGATCCAGACACAGACCCAAGCCAATCCCTCAAATCATCCCTCTCCTCCCGCCGCCTCTCCCTCTCCATGTCCTCCTCCTCCAACATGAACCACTTCGACACCTGGAGCAGCCCCACCCACACCACAGACCCCGACCCCGTCATCCTCCGCCCCGCACTAAACAACACCATCTCCCAACTAAGCACGCTCTCCCATTCAAACCACACATTGTCGCCTTACACGCGCTCGCTCGCTCATTTCACGGTACGGAGCGTTCCTCCGAGGATGGTGAGCAAGGAGCAGGTGGTGAGCGAGAGACCTAGTGTTAAAGCGAGGAGGAAGAGGACGTATAGGATTGGGAATGGGAGATCGAAGGTGCCTGAGGTGAAATTACAATTACCGAGTACTCATCCTCCGTCGCCCTTGTCGTCGGAATTGGAACAGGAGTCACCGTTCTCACCCGTCGTCCCTCCGTCAGAATTCGATCAATCGGATATGGATCGATATTTCCGCTCATTACCACCACCACCCCCCACCACCACTGACACAACAATCCATATCTCCAGATCTATCGCATCCCTCATCCCACGACCTTCGAAGACGACGTCCACACTAGATTGATTGATTGGTTCCGCGACTTGACTCGATTCATGATGATGATTTATTATGGCAGGGCATGGGTTGTAGCATTGTAGTATACAGACATATCTTATCTTACACATTACATTCCAAGAACAAGGACAAGAAACAATGTACCGCACGTATGCAATACGATCCGACCTAACATCGACAACGAAGACAACAATTACAATACGACCTAACGGAAGATCAACAACGACAACACCAAGACCATTCCTAAGTGTATCCATTCTCCTTGCCCATATTGAACGGCGGGGAAAGATTCGACATGTCTCCTGAAGGAGCTACAGGCTGAATGAGTGGTGAAGATGTCATTTCAACTTGAAGGAAATCCTGTGAGGCAATTAGATTCTGAACACGGAAACGATGACACAACGGAAGAGAAAACACCCACATCGACATGCATACTCGGCAACCTACTCGTGTTCTGCCTCGCACTGGGTAACTGCCTCAACTCACGAAAATCATTCCGAGTGTACGTCTTCGTGAGACCCGTAACAGCCGGCGAGCGCAATACTGCGGTTGGTGGGGAAATAGCGACAAGACCTAGGACGTCTTGGCTAGGCGATTTGCGCTTTGGTGGTGGGGTGCTGGGTAAGGGCGCTGGTGGTTGAAGGAGGGAAATGAGGTCGTAAAGCGGGAAGGTGAGGGTTGATGGGAGGAGTGAGATCGTTGGTGGTGCAGCAGGTAAGGGATGGAAGCCTTTGATGATGGGGAGCATGGTGAGCATGCTTGGTGGTAATGAGGTTTCCAAGTGGGTGCAGAGTTTGACCCACTGGTCACAGGAAAGCCCGTGGAGATCGGATTGGGATGGAGAATCGAGGAGGAGAAGTGTGTTGACGACGCTTTCGGAGTCAAGAGAGGAGAGGTTGTCGTTTGATTCTACTACTGCGGCGAGTGCGTGTCCTACTTCCCAGAGGAGCCGTTCGGGATCCCTGTCTTTCTCATCCGTCGTCTCTAGGACAGCAGAGATCAAACCGAAGGCATTCATCCTGCATACAATTGGCTCTTGCATCTGCACCCCGCGCAAGAGCACAGCAACGACAGAAAGCCTAAGCTCAATCCCTAGGGATTCGGGGTTCTCGGCTAACCGCCCGGCAATCGTTCCAAGATGTTTTGAGTAGAGGTTGGCTTCGAGTAAGCCAGTCATGATAGTTCCCCACTCCGACTGGCACAACGCGGCTATACACCAGTCACCTGTCTTCACATTCAACCAGCCCTGCCACAAACTCGAGTCCTGCGCCCACTTCCCATTGCGTGACAACCCCTCTCCCTGCCATCACCTTCAGAAGACCGGCGAGTCTCTTCATCTCCCCTTGGACGAGGAAGTCACCCAGCCCCAATACGCCCCGGTCGAGGATGACGAGTTGCCTGACCAGCTGCACCTTGTGCGCGGGTTCGAGATGCCGGAAGAAGAGTGTGAGGGGAAGTCAGGATTTGTGGAATCACAGTGGCCATCCAGCCCACGGGCAGGCTATCCGCATCATCCGACAGAACTCGGAGGACCAGGTAAAAAGCACTCAAAAGTCTCCTCGCAGGATCGACATTATCAAAATGTAGGCCTTGTTCAAAGAGTGTGCGGAGGACTACAGACAGGCCGCACTTGTGCTGATCTTGCGAGCTCCTTGAAAATGCACAGAGTACATTGGCACACGCATGCTTGACAAGGAGTGCGGCGTCCCGTACGGCACTGTTCGCGACGGATTCGTGGGACGTGACATCAGCACAGCTGTACAGGTCCAGAACGCCGTTCACGAGCATCCGTACTGCACGACTTGTCGTAATGGAGAGTGCATGTAAGTTGGCAATGAGGTGGAGGCTCTCATTTGTCACGAGCAAGAGCGGCTCAAGACCAATCGTAGGCGATGGAGAGGGTGTCAATGAGAACCCTTGCTTCACCTCCACGCTGATACGAGTAAACATATCGATGGCGTAATTCAAAAGTCCATGCGTATGCTCACCCCACACAGCCTCCAACACCAGTCCAGTCGCCACATTTGGTTCCGTTCTCAGTATTGTCCTCCAGCGCAGTGCATGATGACAGCCACGGCAACCCTGAGAGTCCGTATCCTGCCTTGATCCAAAATTGCGTCGGGACCTTCTTTTGCGAACCCAATGAGCTCCTCTACAGCCCCACCAACGCCTTCGTCTGCGAGTTTGGCGGCGCGTTCTATGTCTGCTCGTTCCCGCTCGTTGATCCATGTTAGGCTCCATGCTTCCCAGCCCCTCACGCAGCGCACAAAATCAGGGTTGAGGAAACTTTGCGGGTTGGCTGCAAGTGCGAAAAGGAGGGACTCGGCGTTGATCCCAGCAGTCGTGGGTGGATCATTCCCGATTGTCATGCATTCCAGGCGGAATGTCATTTGGGGTAGGAGTAGCAGGGGGGAGATGATCTGATACACTCGTCAGAAGTTGGACAAAGTAATGATAGGCATGACTTACCGCACGATATCCAGGAATTTCCTGCCACAAGCGCAAAACACCCAGGGTGCGCTCACGACAATGTAAATTTGGAAGGCTGTCCGACCAGGCGTACACAGCTAGCACTGAAGCGACGCCGACATACGCCCTAACGAATGCCATGAACTCCGAATGCGTTATTGCCTCAGAGGGGTTCAAGCCAGACATCAAATCTAGCGGATACACGCCCTCGTGTGCCGGCATATCTCTGATCTTCGCAAGAAGGTCCTCGTGAGTGGTGATACACGACAGCCATATACCAAAACTCTTTTCCTCCTTTCCGATGTCCTTTAGGAACAGTGCCGCCCTGGTGTAATCTGCATCTGGGACCCCAGATAGCGCTTGTTCAAAGACTGTCCACGATCCTACCCGATCACTTAACCGTCGACAAGCCTTCTTCATCTCGGAGGTAACGGTCGGCAGCGCAAGAACAGCTCGTAGGACATGAAGAAACCACGGCGCTTTCAACAACCGCGATATATCAGGATTCGTGGATGCATCGAGAAGTGTGAATAGAGCGTCTTCATCCAAGGTTGATGCATCAAAGATAGTCTCGAGTTCGAGCGCTTGCTGTGAGGGTATGAAAACAAGTGTTATGCACCTAAGATATGACCTACCATCAAAGCTTGTGTAAATTCAGGAGTCTGCGAAGCAGAGCGAGAAAGAATGCCGGCGATGAGATACGATTGTGCATCGTCCTGCAAAACGAGTTGATGAGTTTGGATGGAGATTGACTTCAGAAGACGTACCCTAGGGACCGACAGCCTCGGAAACCTTCTTTGCAAAGCGATGCAATTGCTCTGATGAAATGTCATCCACCACGGGGCGACTCAAGGATCGGAACGCAGTATCTAAATCGATGTCCATTTCTTCCTCGTTCAGGTCAGAGTAAAGATGTGGGAATTCTGGGAGCTCCCAGTCATCATTGGGCTGCTTGAGGCAGAACATGAGGCGTATGACGAGGGAAAGGGAGGGCGCATTAGGAATGAGTGCCAAGAGATTCCTCGCAAGAGCAGTAGGGTCGTTACTCTTTGCAGCATCTAATGCAGGCACAAGGGGAACGGATGAATGGGTAGGTAGGGGGAGGGGTGTGTAGATAGATGGCTTGGGTGGGGTATCTGAAACGACATCGCCGTATATTGCCATCGATACTGTTTCAAAGTCTCCACGTACAATCATTAAACGAGTTGCAAACTGAGAGTTT
>JABBWA010000345.1:0-49811 GCA_016628065.1 Suillus lakei
TGATCAAATTTCACTAGTTGCTTGTCTGGCTTATAAGTGAGTGTAGAAAGAACTTACTAAGTCAACAGCTGCTGCAGCATCGCATGACTTAAAAACGCTTCCGATTCCCGTTCCGATGGCATGTGATTTCATGCATCGTGTATACTCCGGTCCCACATCATACTCTCTCAAAATGACCATTCCCCGAATACAATCTATCGGGAACACGATTTCCAAGCATACCGTTCGTCAGCTCAAGTTTATCATCCCCGGAGCTGCAATCACATATGTATTCAACACCCATCGCGTCTTTCTGGACTTGTTAACAAGACAAGATGAGGGAGGGCAGTGGGGAAGGTGGGCACGGTCGATAGATTTCTCAACAAATATTCATAGTTGATCAGACTGTTCGCCTTTGCTTCCACGGGTTTTGAAGGACTAGTGATCATACTTTTCCTCTACGTCCTCCTGGTACCGTGGATACACGGCCTTGAACCAGACGTCAGTTCTTTCCATCATAGTAGTTTCGTTATACAAAACTGATCACGTCTCAGTACCGGTCTTGGCGAGATTCTGGAGTACTCTCTTCTGTCATTCCAATTTTGACCACTGCGATCTTGGTTGGTTGGTCACTTCTGTCCTTCACCCTAGGGAGGTGGTCTAGTTTGGGATATTTAGAAGGAGTAGTAGGGGGTAAGCTCAAGATCAATCAGTCCGATTATATGCATGATCTCAGCTTTGCATTTCAGCATCTGGCTTGTATGCACTCACGTTTGGACTATTAGGACTTCTTCCTGCTCCAAAGGTTCACCGCTCATGAATAAGTACTGTAATCACTGAGTTGCCTATATTTCAAACGTTCAGGCACTACATACGCTACAGCAGGCTATAGCATTCTCTCGCGACGAATCAATCATTCACACGGACATGTTGTGTTACTAATTTACTGTGTATGTAACGTTACAACTACTTCAGGTTACTTCGAGCGAATGACTGTCACTGTACCCCACGCAGTCACGGAATTACAATTGCGTGGAATACCGTGATTCTTGAGCGAGCCGGGACCCGGTCATTCGTGTACATGGTCGGGTTTTATAGACTGCGTTGACTTGATACAGAACCTTCGATGACACGCTCCCCATTCCCGAACTTGTTCCAAACCAACCGCAATTCACCGCACCATGCCTCCTAAAACCTTTAGCCAGATCGTCCTTCGCGATCGCCCTGACGCACACATTCTCCCAGATACGTTCGAGTCCAAGACCAAGGCGTTCGATGAACTTCATGTCGGCAAGGGCCAGGCTCTAGTCCAAGTCACGTACCTTTCTCTGGATCCTGCCATGCGCGGGTGGATCAAAGATAGGCGAAGCTACGTCCCTCCAGTGAAAATTGGGGAGGTAATGCGCTCGGGCGGGCTTGGCGTCGTAGTGAGCGTGGGCGAGGAGAGCAAGTTCAAGATGGGGGACCTGGTTTCCGGAAGGTTTGGTGCGTCTGCGCGAACGCCGGTTCTTATCACCCAGCCTCGCCCTCATATCACTATGCGCAGGATGGACAGAGTATGCAGTTGCGGACGATAAGTCAATGGAGAAGATATCGTAAGATTTCCTCCTGCATCGTTATTTTGTCTTTATCCCATGAATCACAGGCCACTACCGGGATCAACGTCCCTCGACTTCTTGAACACTTTGGGCATGACAGGTCTGCCTTCTCACTTTACATATACACTAGCGCGCCTGATGTCTACTAACAGGCATGACTGCATACTTTGTCCGTTCCCCTCCTGCCGCCATATCACAGCGTACTAATCAGGTTACAGGGCCTCCACGACGTCGGACAACTGAAAGCCGGCGAAACACTTGTCGTATCCGGTGCTGCTGGTGCAGTCGGTGCTCTCGTGTGCCAGCTCGGAAAGCGGGCTGGCGCACGCGTAATCGGCATTGCAGGCACACCAGTTAAGTGTGCCTGGCTTGAGGGTGACTTGGGCGTGGACAAAGCGCTCAACTACAAGAGCCCTACATTCCGTGAGGATTTCAGCGAGGCTGTTGGGTATCTGGACGTGTACTTTGACAACGTTGGAGGCGAGATACTTGATTTAGCACTCTCGAGGTTGAATCAAAATGCAAGGGTTGTTTTATGTGGTAAGTGACATCATTTCTACAGCTGCGTGGACTTGGACTGATGTGCAATGCAGGGGCTATCTCCGCTTATAGTAAGCATCTTCATGAGATTCATACATACAGAGGCTCATCTGTGTACTAGACGATCCAAAACCCAAAGGTCTTGTGGGGTATCTGAACCTAAACTTGCAACGTGCCAAGATGCAAGGTTTCATCGTGTACGTGCGAGTGGAGACCATATCGTATCACATACTGACTTTCTCCACAAGTTCCGATTATGCCAAGCAGTATCCAGTGGCCGTCAAAGAAATTGCAGCTGGACTTGCTGACGGATCGATCAAAAGCAAGTTCCATATTGTGGATGGTTTCCAGAATGCTCCAAGTGCGCTTCCTATGCTCTTCTCTGGGGCGAATGCAGGAAAGTTGTGCGTGTCTCTGGTCTTTTTTTTCATTAGCAAAAGGCTGATGTGGTGATATAGAGTTGTTAAAGTGTCGGATGAGCATTCTATGAGTCCAACGCTGTAGACCTTCAGGATTTCTCCTTCGTCTGAGACCTTGTTTTGCGTCTTGCACTCAGCCACACTACGTGACTGAGAAAAACCATCCATGGCATCGGCTAAATTTATTAGTATTTTTGTGCACTCACTATCACGTAGCTCGATAGCTTATGTGCACACCAGGTGCGGCAACTTAACGAGCAGGGCATGATATGCGGATTTCGGCAGTTTTTCTGTATGCCCGATCTTGCACTGCGTGTTGCACCTGCCTGCATGATGCATCTGAAACACAATTTGAATTTTTAAAAGCGACCCCCACCCCCCAAGACCTTTCGCGGAAAACAGCATGAATTAGGCGGTGTGTTGAATGCTATTGAATATCGGGATGGCTTGGGTAATTCACAAGACTTCGAAACTGATATTGGTCATACAAAACAAGGGCATCATCATGTATGTCTTATAATTTAGCAGGTATGAGAGATGTTCCCTCGGAGCCTTGTTACCCTACCAAACATGGTTTCCAGACACTTCCACCGTCTCGATCCGACTCACTTTTTCCTCCACGTTGGACTCGAATGATTCCGCTTGGTTGCGTTGCGGGTTAAGCCGTTCGAGGTACCCGTATGGTGCGAGCTTGTTGTCCTCGTGGTAGTGCTTCATCAGGAAAAGCCTCCCGAGACAAATTATATTAAACCACAGTAATGCTCAATAATTTCCAATTATTTTCACACATTATCGGCCTTGGGAAAATTATGGCGCATAGAGGTACTTTTTTACCCCCTTGAAAATAATGTATAATTATCAAGAATTAGTTGATATTACGAGCAATCGCAGAAAGTATATATTGAATTATGATGCGCAAATCACGCGTTTCAGATGGTGTTACAAGAAAAAAGAATAGCATTTGATTAAAAGACGTATATAAAAACACGTGGACTAAGCTGCTAAAGACCAGGGTATGCGAAAAGGAGTGATCAATGAATCTGCACTATTTACAGGTATAGATCAGCACCATACTAGAAGCTAATCCTCACCCATGCCATCAAGGTCGAGTAGCATCAATGCCTTTCAATGCTCATCAGCCAGATTATTGTCACCCTTTCATTTCAAGATCCTGCCAGTAGAGTCAATATCTAGCACCATGCACACCAGTGAAACTCACTATGTGGATTCATAAATGTCAGCCATCATGCAGTGAAACTTCTTAGGCATGTCCTCCTTCAAGTCTTCGTGGAACTTCATGAAGATCTCAGGTGCCAAAGAATGGTTGAACTTACATCAAACTTCAATGAATATGAATGAATGTGTGCTGTTTAGTAGGGCTGCACACTGTACCATATACATATGGTAGAGGTATGGTAGACAGTGAACCTGTACACTGTACATGTCATTGGTAGTGGACAAAGTGAACAGTACAGTATGGAGTATTATACAGACGTATATGGTAGTGTATGGTACATACAGAATGTAAATCAACTATAAACAAGCTAAACGAAGCTGTGCCTTCATGAGCATCAATGTTCTGATAGTCTCAGGCTTGAGACTTGTGTACTGCAGTGAAACTGTGTCATGACCACCAGAGAAAATTCATTCAACAGCAACAGCAGATCCTATCAAGAGAAATAAGTACAGACACCTGGAACATGGAGTAAGTACTCACCAGGTATTGAAAGGACATCACAGGCAAGTCAAGAGAGGTTCAGAAACTGTGCTTGGTGACCCACCCACCACTGAATGGGGTCACAAAGGTCAAAGTCCTCTTGCGGCAGTTTTAGGTACTCCTTAAATTCATCTACCAAAATATTTGACTGCTTCTTATACCTCACCATAAAATTGACCTTCAAGGGAGAATTTCTACCATCAGACACACCTGCATGACAGCCTGTACTGGCTGATGGTGATGATGCACTGTCCTGCACAACAGACATAGTGGCATAGTCTGCTTTATACAGGGTATGTAGGTTATTCTTCAGTGAGTCAATTTGTGACTGTGTACTTGCATCATTGGCATTGCAGTCATCATGGAGACCTTTGGAAGTGATGTGGGGATTGTGAACTTGAACTAGATTAGCTATCAAGAGAATTTGGAGGATAGGGGAGTGTCTATTGTGGGTAAGTGAACTTATGAGGAATAGAATGGGTTGTCTGAGAAAAAGTTAAGCAAGTGCTTGAAGTACCTAGTATATAACATAATTGAGCAGGATATTATACAACTCAGACAAAGGCTGAGTACTCACCTGGAAATAGTGTCAGGGGAACACTGGAATCACTCACCAAGATGGTGAGTCAAAAGCACAGTCACACAGGCATACAAAAAATACCCAGTTGTTCCTCTACCAAGATGCCATTGTGAGACCAATGGACACCATTTTGTTGCAGAATCTGCACCAATGCTTCAAAGACTTGGAGGCTAACACCAAGGTTGTGGTGGATCCTATCAGGGTGACCTGTCATAAGCTCATAAACCCATGCTTCACCACTTAAGGCTGATGTGTGATATGGAACACATGGGTTTGTAGATTGGAATAATAGATGGTATACATATACAGCTTGTGTGGTGATGCAGGAGATGATAAAAGCAAGCCGATGTGAGATACACAACACAGCTTGATAAAGCTGCTTATGTGTGGGGGCGATATATTCGACCTCTAGGGGAAGCAAGTGGCAGCAAGGTAGATTCACTGATTGCTGATGGTGTCTGACAAAGTGCGCGATAAGCACAATGATGTGTGAGGGAGCGTGAAGCGCGAAAGTGCAATGCTAATAGGGTGTTAAGCGTGGGAATGTCGCGCACTGTGCGGGAAAGCTTCGCTTGATGCAGGTAATGCACAGCAAGGCTGTCCGACAACATGGGAATGGTCTGAGGTTGTATATAGGTCGTAGTGATATGATATCTTCGATAGTTGCGTGGTTTTCAGTGTTCTTTGACGATGTGATAATATAGCGAGGTGTGTAAAGTGACAGAGTCTAACCAGGAGCTGTCTGGCTATCCACCTGAGATAAAGGTGACAAGATTTGCACTAATAGCTCAAGAAGCGATGGTATTAAGGCAAATAGATAGAAAATGGACTCTAAGTGCAGCTGCAACGATTCTGCCTCATGGTACGAAGGTAAGGGAAGGTAACTAATGCCTCCTCGGCTCCCAGAAGGTTGAGGGAACATGAACTGAGGTTAGCTAAGCACTGTATGTAAGGTGCTAAAAAGCGCTATAGACAGTATGTAACAATGCAGTAACATGTCATCAACATAGATGAGCAACCATATAGTCTTAGTGCCTTTCCACAAGACATATAGGCTATAGTCTGCCTCACTCCACACAAAATTAAAACCCTCCTTCCACAAGTAGTCATTGAGGGTCTTGTTCTACTGACGGCCAGCTTGCTTCAAACCATAGATAGCCTTCAAAAGCTTCCAGACCCAATCTGGGTATTCCAAGTTTTTGAAACCAGGTGGTTGACACATATAAATGTCCTTGTCAAGGTCTCCATTGAGGAAGGCTGTCTTTACATCCATTTGGTTGAGTTCAAGGTCATGTTTTGCAACCATTGAGAGAAATGCATGTGTAGTATCATATTTTGCTACTGGTGCAAAGGTTTCAGTATAATTGAGACCTTCAATCTGCGAAAACCCCTACATGACAAGGTGGGTTTTGTAGTGGACAATCTGAACCAACTGCCTTTCAACCAGGAGGGAGGGAAACTAGGACACCTGTTCCCTTTCCTCATAATGATGCTAGTTCCTCAAGCATTGCACTTTCCCAGAATGCAGATTCCTCGGTAGACAAACATGCTGTGGATAATGTTTGTGGAGGTTGTTTGCATCTGTCAACATTAGTTATAGCCATCACAGAGTGTTCAGCAACCAAATCAGATGATGTGTCATTTAAGGAATCTGGCTGCTCTTCAATAATGGGAACATAAGTCCAACACTGATTCACAGAAACACTTTTGGTTGGGATAGCAACAGATTGTGGTAAGGGAAATTGAGCCTTAACACATTGATGAAGTGAACGACATGCTGATGGTTCAGGGATTGGAGTGGTCTGCAATGGGTCCCCATCACAACTGGATGTGGTCCATCATTAGGTTGTGGGAAAGGAAGAAGTGGTTCAGGTGTGGCATCAAATGGAACTCCCGCTGAAACCACAGGCCTTGTTGGTCTCGGTGTTGTTGTGCTAATGGAGATCTCCGGAATGGACATATCATTGATATCCTTTAGGTCCTGTGTTGATTGTGCTATTGGTTCTGGTGCATTTGTCACAGATTTCTGTGCCTGAACATGTTGGTTATATGACTTGACAAGTGGGGAGACAACAGAGTTGGGAGTGCTGTAAAAGATATTTTCATTGAAAAGGACATTACGAGATCATATAGTTCGTCAAGCTGTTGGGTCCCATAGCAAGTAGCCAGCATCTGTGATGTGTCCCAACAGGAAACATCGTTGTGAGACATAGTCATACTTGTTTCATGTGTCATCTGGGATATGTGCATAGGCTGAACAACCAAAAGGACGCAGATGTGAAACATCAGGTAGACGACCATAGAAAACTTTGAATGGTGTTTTATCATCAGTTGCTGACAATGGGAGCAGATTTTTGATGTATGCAGAGTTCAGGACAGCATAACCCAAAAATGAGCAAGGATAGCCACTTTGATGGTGTGCATTCAATGCATGAGTCACAATAGTCTGCTGCCCATGTTCAGCTACTCCATTCTGCTCTGCAGTGTATGGCATTGTAAGTTCATGCTTGATACCCTTGTCATGCAGGAATCTGGTGACTGAACCAGCAATGTATTCATCACCATTGTTGCTATGAAGGTGTTTCACTTGTTGACTGGACTGATTTTCGATCCAAGCAACATATTGCTGCAGGCGAGAAAATACATCATTCTTATGTTTGATGAGATAGATTGTTGAGTAGCAGGAAAAATCATCCATGAATGCAACAAAGTATGTTTCTCCAGATGCAGTAGCGGTGTTGATGGGTCTCCAGATGTCAGAATAAATGAGTTCTGCAACATGTGCAGCATGATGACGAGCATGGGATGGAAACAAAAAACACTTCTGTTTTCCTATGAGACATAATGAACAATCAATGTGATCACCATGTTTGGAAGATGAATCTGGTCTGTTGTCACCAAGAACAAGTCCAGTAACGACTTTTTCAGCTTTCTGCAGAGTAGAATTGGCTGCATGTCCCATACATGCATGCCACACAGTCATAGGTAATGGTGAACTCAAGATGGACTTAATGGCAAAAGCAGTATGGTCATTACTGTACTTTGCATGAAGGTAGTACAACCCTGCAGTGCAATTTACTTGTGTGATGGTGGTGCTGTCCGTTCAGTGCATCCAGCCTCCCCTAGCATCTGTTTGGAAGAAAATGCCCTCTGACATGAGAGCTGAAACAGATATCAATGTGCAATGCAGATCAGGTACATGCAAGAATGATAGCTTGACAGATTCCCATCTCTTGTCATTATGTAGCCTTAGCTTTATGACCCCCCAACCAGGAGCAAAAATGACATCATCATTTGCAAGTTTCACCATTATGGGTGGATTATAGGGAGAGTAACAAGTAAAGTGAGAGAAGTCCGATTCCATATGTGCAGTTGCAGCAGAATCTATGTGGAAGGGGAAACAACTAGTGCTCACATTAGACAAACTAGCAGCATGTGTAGAGAGATGAAGGAGTGATGATATCATATCATGTTGTCCTATAACAGGAGTTGGCAAATCAGTGTGCTGTGAAGATGACAGAGGGACATGTGCTGACATGTTTGGAGATTCTGTCCTAGCTAAACAAGTATGACAGTTATGCCAAGTATGACAGTTCTGCCAAATATGTCCTGTGTGCTTGCAAAATCCACAAGTGGAGCACCACAAGAGCTCCCATTTATCTCCTTTGGCCACGTCAAGCTCCTTCAGCTTGGGACATTCAGCTGGCTTGCCTGGTTTGACAGCTCTCACTGCCATGGCAGTATGATGTGCATGTGGATTATCAGACCCAAAACTTGCAGAGTATTACTCAGAGTTTTGGATCTGGTTAACGACACCTTCGAGTGTCAAATTTCCAGCATTTGCATCAGCACCATGGAGGATAAGCTACGAGAGTGGAGCATAGAAATCTGGGAGAGCACATAGTAGTGCCTGCATGAGAGTATATTCATTGCATTTCCATTCCACAGACTCAATAGCCTTAAATTGGGCTTTAATGTCTGTGATCTCCTTAACCGACGTTGTAAGTGAGTTGCTATTTGATGCCCTTGGGAGATCAAAGACATGACCCATAAGACAACTGAAATGAATGCCAATGGTAGCCTAGTACTTGTTCTTGAGTGCCTTCCAAATGAGAGCAGGGTTTGAAATACCTGTAAAATGAATTAAGTCACTCAAATGGATGGTCATGCCAAGAAGGCCCTTCATGATGCTTTGTCACTCATGGAATAAGACAACATCTGTACTAGGATTATGAGTGGCAATATGCTGAGCAAAAGTGGTGTTGGGTTCATTTGTCAGTTGAACTGGGGATTGAGGGCCCTTATCTTCGCCAATCATAAGATACTATAGGTTGAACAATGATAGCCAGAGGTCCATAGAGGTGACCCACAATGTGTAGTTGGAGCCATTGGCATCCAGAGGAGTGTGCAGGAAGGATGTGGGAATATGAATATTAGATGAGGAAATGGCTGACATTGTGGATAACAGAGAATGGTTTGTCGGCGATGGCAGCAATAAATGAGATGAGACAAATGGTAATGACAATTAACTCTCTGAGGAAGGTGGTGTCAATGGTGGTGACGGCAGCAAAGGGATGGAAAGGATCTAAGAATCAAGTGGTGAAAGAGGATAGGCCAAATCCAGTTTGGGCAATTACGGAAAGGCTCAGAAGACAAATGAATGTCTATTGTAAAAGAATGTGGGACCTAGTCTAAGTTAGCAGGGCTTATAACCTCCCACAAAGTGAAGAGGCTCGGACTAGGAGACTAGAATATGAAGGGAGAATAACTGTGTATCATTAAGTATATGTATATAGATGTAGTAATGAATATGCTCACCTCAGTCTTGGTTGGAAAGACTGAGGGAAAACAGAATTGTATGAAGGAGAATATTAAACGATAGTTGAAATGGAGAATGAAAACATGAACATGGATGAAATGTGTATGTAAAAGAAAGTACGTACAGTGTACACACATCATAATAATAAGTCCAGTCAGACTTTTAGTTACCGGGGTCAGAATGGAGCACTGGTGGAGTGGAGCAGAGATCAGGGGATCAAACATTTGGAGATACTAGAAGATAAAATCTCAGTCTATTGATTAGAACTGAGATGTTTAACTACTTGCTAAGAGTATATATATGTTTAACTAGCTAATTTCTGGAGATGATTGATAAGTATGTTACAAAGACATTAGTAAAAACATTGGTAGAAGACTTTTATAAAACTCTGGAGTAGTTTCTGCTCCAGGCATTGCCACAATGCGGCTGTGCTGGTGTAGGAAACATTATGTTTCCAGCCCTGCAGAAGTCCATTGTATGGAGTATGACAGAAGCCCAGTTTGTCCAGACATCAGGCCCATCATTCCCAGTCATCCCTGATGAAACCTGCTCAACCTGATGCTTTCCTGTGCTCTCTGAGCCTTGGACCCAGTGGACTACCCTTGAACTTCACTGGATATCCACCAGACCTGCTTGCATACTCTGGAAACCTGTTCATCCTATGTCCAGTCCAGTTCCTTCTAACCCCACTGGTGTGTAGTTGATTGTTTCCCATGGCTGATGCAGTAGACAGTGTTATTACCTGTGTTCTCACATGTCTGCAGTGCCTCATGGTAGACTACATATCATTGGACCTGATGTTTTTCTATTATTAGTATTCTGGATTTCTATGTAGCTAGTTATATAGGACTGATAGTACAACCATACACCTTACCTTACTGTAGAGGGGACTTCCTATCTACTTAGTCACATACCTGTCCTTATCTGTTACCTGGCTGAATATACTTATTTCACACCCAGATCCCTTATCACTCATTTCCCTTGACTTTTCCTTGTGTTCTGGACATAGTCCAATGTATTCCCTACACATTCCCTTGCTATTCCCTGTAACCTGACGACTCAGACTTTTGGATCTGCTTTCCTGTATATTAGACTTGGTACTATATGTACCATTAGACCTGACATTTTGACATTTTGACCCTCAGACTTGTTTCTTCCTTTGACTGATAATACTAACTATCAGACTTATATCAGTAGCAGACCCCTTTAGAGTTGAGCATTTTTGCCTTGCAAGTGAAGCAGCAGGCATAGTATTCACCCAACATTATATCCACCTAGTGTGGAGTTGTTTCCCAAACTGGTCTGGACCTTCTATTCTCCAGTCTCCAGATCTTCACTGGACCAGCCAGAGATAGGGGCAGACTTACTAATGGACATGTTGGAGATATCAGACTCCAACAGTAAGGTGAGTTTCTTATTATGATGGTCATTATCTGGCTGAGTTTATTTAGACTTGGACTATGGGATACAATTTGGTGCTGAACTTACTGCTAGCAATCATACCTATGGTGGCCAACCTCATTAGTGGTCATCAGCAGTTGACTTACATTGCCTGGTTTTATTAGGACCATACTCAAAGGGAGACAATGTCTAAAAGGCTTAGCTTCAGCTTGTGCACTACACCCCTTACCTGAGTATGTGCCCTTCATTTCTGGGGGCTGGAGTGGAAGTCCAATGGAGTCTAAAGATGTCCAGAGATTGGGACAGGGATGAATCTGGTAGACTTCTAGGGACTTATGTGATCAAGAAGAAAGGTTACTTTAGATGAAGTCCAGAGTAGAAATGAACAAAGGTAGACTACCCTAGGTCAGAGCCAGAGTTGTAGTCTGTAGGAATCCACCCTAAAACTTGGAGTTGGATGGAGTAAGAGAGCTTAGTATAGGAGGATAGGAATGAGTAGAATCTAAGATGATATTTGAACTGAGGTGCTAAGGAGAGTTACAGGAGGTTTATATACTGTAGATAACATGATGGCAGATCAGTTAGCCAAGTCCAGGCTATTTATGAAGCATGTGGAAAGCTTATTAGTAAGTCAGACAGATCATAGTAAATGAAGTCAGAAATGAAATAGGAGAATAGATCAACAAGTGAGGCAGATGAGTGCATAACCAAAAACCAGAGTCAGGGGAGATCTAAATAAAACTATACAAATAGAGCAAGGTCTGGAGATGAAGTGGAGGATGGGTCCAGAGATCAGTCATCAGATCTGGAGGACTGGAGATTTGAAGGAGATTGGATTGGACGAATGTAGGATATGACAGGTTTCAAGGGATACTACCTCTTGCTTGGTTTTTGCTTATCTGTAGTTTCTGTGGAAATGAACAGTCATTTCACTAAAATGGCACACATGTATGTTAACACAGTTATCATAGTACAAGAAACATTAATAGGATAGCCTAATCAAGGTGTGGTTCCTTAGAGGTCACAAATATGTGAAGGGAAGTGATAAGGAGATATTGATTTGGCAGTGGCCAAATGCAGAACAAGATGGATGATGTGCAAAGAGATTAGTAATAGTAGCAGCTTGATTTGGTGTGACAAAAATGATCTTGAGCAAAGGATGGCATGAACTGGGGCAGACAAGAAAACATACAAAGGGTACAGGTATGCCTGTAGGGCCATTATGAATTGGAATACTATGTGTGTCACTTGGTCCAAGCTGATGGTAGAGTTTTAATGTGTAGGTCATGCATACTATCAACTAATTGTTATCTCTGAGTGATTATGTCTCATAACATGGTTCCATTGCCCCTCAATCCTCTGTTCAACAGACCATTGTTTTCCAAGCCATTGGTCAATCAACTCATTCAACCATTAGATTAGGCAAGATTTACTGGATCAGTGGTCTGTGAATAACTCACTCAATATGTGGTCCTCATGATCAGTATTATAATTGCTACAACTCAATTGTTTATACAAACCACATTGCCAAAAGACCCTGAACCATATCACACATTAGTACTCAAGGGTGAAGAATGACTAATGGAATTAATCATTGGCCATCCTCAGCACATCTGCTGTGAACTTGGCATGTATACACATGTCTTCAAGAAGCTGATCAAGGAGCTTTGCAGTCTTGGTCATACCAACTTTCACTATATCTTGCTGGAAGAACAATTAGCTATTTTTCTATATACATGCATCACTGGTTTAACAATGAGACACATTGGAGAGTGGTTCCAAAGGTCCAACAATACAATTTCAAAGTGAGTTTTGATCTATCAATAAAATTAGCCTGATCTGATCATTGTGGGTACTTTCACAAGATACCATTCATTTTCACATCCCCCTCATTCTGTTCTATATACATATGCTTCTGGATGGCAGCATCATTCCTGACAGGATTTGTAACAACCCAAAATTCTGGCCCTACTTCAAAGGCACTATTGGTGCCATTAATGGCAGTCATATTCATGCATTTCCTCCCTCATGTGATTGCACATTTTACCACAATTACAAGGGCTTCATATTCCAAAATTGTCTGTTTGCCTGTAATTGGGACCTCAAATTTATCTATGCAGAGACTGGTTGGGAGGGTTCAGTGATAGATGCACACCTATGGGAGAAAGCTTATTCAGATGACTGAGATATTCCCCATCAAAAGTATCTCCTTAATGATGCTGGGTTTCCATCCTACAAGGAGCTCCAGATATGCAAATCCAAGTACCAAGTATGTGGAACACAATGCAAAGTATGCTGAGAGCTGTTCCAGGACCCATGACAAGGTTTCTAGGTATAAACTACCAAGGGTCAATCATTCAAGATGGTGCAAAATTCCCATCTAGCTATTTTCACACTCTTTTACTCTGCACCTGCACCACACTCATCTTTCATCTTATCTGCAGCTTGCACATCACATCTGTATCTCTTCACATCAGCCTTGTATCTCCAGCAGGAGATGTTGCATAAAGTATAATATCCAATCACATTAGTCCCTTAGCGCTTACTACTTGAGGAACTGCTCTCAGAGCTATCCCTTTGGGTTGACTACTATTCTTGCACCAAACAGGATCAACATGTTATCACTATAGCACATTTCTACAATTTCTCCCACACTGAGTTGTTTTAATTAAATCTAAATGAAGTTGATGAAAGGTCCTCCACCTGAAGTATTGATCCTGTAAGTGAGTCTACCTATGCATAACTGCCTTAGGATAGTTAAGCTTGTTGAAGTGGTAGATGGATGGAGGCTAAACCAACAGGAACTTAGCCTGTTTGGATCTGACTTCATGACTGGTGTGCTCTGTGAGTTCAGACACAATAGACACTACATTAAGGTCAAGTAAGTGTAAGGTAGATGCACAATATACTCCATTAAATAGAATGCTAATGTTGTAGTCTTGTCTGCAATGGGCTCTGCAATATGGAGCACAAATGGCTGTCTGATAAATAGGTGGGTCTGTAACCATGGCATTCATGACTGGATAAAATGAGAGATACCTGACAAAGTCTAGCATCATAATGTAGGACATTGTAAGTTGGTTGGAGGTGATTAAAATTTCACTGATTGATGAGTGCACATTGTCATTTGGAATACAGTCAAGGTACATGTCTATATAGTCCATGTAGTCTTCATTACTGGAGGAGGATGAAGAAATGAGAATGGGTATCCATCATTACAGCTGTTGCCATTGTATGCAACCAGTGCTCACCCTTGAACTGTGATCCTCTGTCTTGTGCCCAATAGTTTGATGTCATGACTAGCATTGGCGATTATGGAGTGGTAAGGATGAAAATACCAAATATCAGGATTGAAATTGTGTATGATTCAGGTGTCATGGCTGTTGGTTCAGAAAGAATTATCAGGCATGAGGTGGATATGGATGGTGGCTGAATAGCCTAGGTGTGATATATGAGGGATGATGAACATGAGTTTGTAGATATGCCCTGAGCTGACTCTTAAGGTTATGAGACAAGTGGGACCAAAGGTGGAAGCTAGAAAGATAAACCTCAGTCTATTGGACTGAGATGTTTGTTTGTTGTCTTACATCCTATATACTATGTACCATGAATACTATGTAACTGAGTCCATATGTACCTGTGTATGCTGACAAATAAGTCCATGGTCTGTATTACTAACTTTATACTATCTTAATGCATCACCATTATGACTGCACTCAGACTTGCTTATATATGACTGACAGTATGACCATACACATTACCTTACTGTAGGTGGGACTTCCCATCTACTTGGTTACATACCTGTCTTTACCTATTACCTGGCTGAATATACTTGGTTCTTATCTGTTGTCATGAACATCCTACCTGCAGCCTTGCAGAGCATCATTTCCCCATGCTAGACAATATCAACACTCACAGTCCAAAGTCATTCCAAGGAGCCGCTGTCGTGAACATTCTGTCCACAGCCCTGCAGAGGCCCAATTCACGGAGTACGTCAAAAGCCCAGTTATCCGGACATCAGTACAGTCACTCCAGTCATCTCCGATGAAACCCACTCAAACCCAATGCTTTCCCACGCTCTCCGAGCCTCGGACCCGCTGGAGATGCACCGGACCCGCTCGCATACCTTCAGAAACCCATCCGTCCTATGTCCTGTCTGTTCCGTCCAACCCCACTGGTGCGTAGTAGCTTGTTTCCCATGGCTGATGCAGTAGGTAGCATTATTACCTGTGTTCCCACAAGTCCGCAGTGCCTCATGTCAGTTTACATACCTTCGGACCTGATGTTTTCCTGTTTTTGATATTCCGGATTTCTACGTAGCTAGTTATATAGGACTGGTAGTACGACCAAGCACATTACTTTACTGTAGGTGGGACTTCCCATCTACTTGGTCACATACCTGTCATTACCTGTTACCTGGTTGAATATACCTGGTTCTCACCCGTTCCGCACCCGCTTCGCACCCGAAACCCTTGCCATTCATTTCCCCTGACTTTCCCTTGTTTCTGGACATAGTCCGACGCTTTCCGAACCTGTTCCCTTGCTATTACCCATAACCTGACGACCCGAAGCTCCGGACCCGCTTTTCCCGCGCCTCGGACTTGGTAGTATACCTTCGGACCCAACGTTTTGACCTCCGGACTTGGTCCGCATACCTTCGGACTTGTTCCTTTACCTTTCCGTGACCTTAGACACTAACTTTCAGACTTATATCAGTAGCAGACCCCTTTAGGGTCAAACATTCTTGTCTTGCAAGAGAAGCAGCAGGCATAGCATTCACCCAACATTTATATCCGCCTACTGCGGAGTTGTTTCCCACACCACAAACAGTTCCGGGTAGTTGCGGTCAGTTACGCACCTTCACACGTTGTTGCGGTGGCTCTGCATATGGGGTTACAATCCACATCACTTCACATATCATACTGGTCCCTTGCATTGTCCTCCCATGTCCTGTCCATGTCCATCCAACCCCGCTGGTGCATTATTAGTCTCTCATTGTCACCCATTGATCATTTGCAGCCTATTTTACATACTTTTCCCATGCATGAGGCAGACTTAGCACTATTACATGTTACATCGTTCATACATATGCGATCGCCTATATTGTCCCGGATTTGTACACACTCACTTATATATGGGCTGGGGACTCATATCTCATTACTTTCTACATTCCCTTCCTCTGAGTCAGTGTTGCAGGAGTCACTAGCATTAGTTACTATGCTCTAATCCTTGTGCAATTTGATTGCTGTTCTCATCATCATGCATGAGCCCTGCATTAATGTTCGACTCTTGCTAGTTTATACCTAGAGACCTTGTCGCAAGTCCTGGAACAGCTCCCGGTGTACTTCGCATTTGCGTTCCACATACCCAGTACCCATACCTGTTTTACCTGTCATACCCATCACTTGATACCTGGTACTTGGATTCATATACCTGGACCCCACCTAGTTATATCTGCACTCTTTTACTCTGTGCCCACACCACACTCACTTCGCATCCGCACTGCATCTTCTCACATCTCTGTCGGCAGGTGTCGCATAGATCTCACACCCAACCGCATTTAGTCCCTTTGCTCTTACTACAGGAGGAACTGCTCTTAGAGCTATCCCTTTGGGTCAACTACTAATTTCACACCAAGCAGGATCGATGCGCTATCACTATGCGAGTTTCAACAATTTCTCCCACAACTGGAGCCCACCATGAGGGCCCCTTGCCCCTAGGTTCACTATGCTCACCCAAGAGACTCTTCCCCACCCTAACATTCCATACTCCAATTCTTACCCAACCATAGTCACTCTCTTCCCCTGTTTTCACCTGGACCTTCTCCCCCCTCCGCACTGATAGGCGATTTTCCCACGCGTTTTTTGAGCGGATCTCTCGCTTTTCAAGGGCTGTATTCCCCTCGTTCAGAGCCTTCTTTGGACCCCCTATTTGTCCGATTTGGAGCAGTAGTTGTTGAGATATAGAGATTTTCGTGTTTTTGAGAGGTTGAGGAGAGATAGGCTTTTCCTGGGAGTACCAAGGCCTGTCCCATCTAGCTCTTTTTGTGGCATATCATCCCTTAGTAGCTCTGTCCATCGCCTCAATTCGCTTCCTGATCTGACCAGCTGTTCTTCCCCTACTGTCTACCCCTTCCTCCTACCCCATTTTCATACTTTTACACGGTTTCCCTGTTTCTCTGGCCATCCTCTCATTGGAACCATATAGACCCTATACTCATTTTGACGCCTTTGAATGCAGCTATCCATCCCTCCCCTCCACGTCCTGATCCGTCCGCTCCCTCACTTGCAATCCGCATTTTCGTCTTTTTCGCATTTTTACTGTATTTCTTCGAACTTTGGCTATGTTACCTGTCACTCCACTTCCTCCAGCTGCTCCCTGTGCTTCCCTCATCCCATGTACCTACTGTTCACCATCCCATTCGCCCCTCTTGCCTAGGAAGAAGAAGACTCATCATGCTGGATGTCGTATTTGTGCTGCTCAAGCTCATGCTCACTCTACCCCCTCAGTACCTTTACCACCTGTTCATTCTGTCTCCCTTCTCACTGTGGACACTCCCACCCCACTTCCTGCCCCTCCTAGACCTCCTTCTCTGCCGCTTCCTGACTCTGCACCCTTGACTGAGGATACCCTGCATCCTATCCTCCAATCTGTCATTTTCAAGATTATGGATGAGGTTAGTTGGAGAACTGACAAGCTTTATGGAGAGGTTTAGTGTTTGCAGAAGGTGATCTGGACCAAGAGGTGTGGTAATTTGCAGTTTCGGACATGGAGCTGGTGTAAGTCAGCACATGCCTCCACCTACCGTGACAGTGTTAGTGTCACATTAATTAGACCATATATAGTAGCTTAGTCAGATCACTTCACAGACACAAGTCAATGATATCAATTGCAAAACATGAGACAGCGTGCAAATTGAATGATAGCAGGCCAAGCATAACAAGTACATAGGACAGCGAGCAAAGCATGATGTAGCCTACATAATGACCATTGTAAAGCATGAATTCGAGAATGAGTACGAAGCAATCGAGAGGCTATGTGAAGTAAGAGAAGCTGCATGTGATCGACAGATCAAAAATGATGGTGGAGACAACAAAATGAACGGAATGATCAAACAACTAATGTATGGGCAGTAAGAAGCGGTTGAGTAGCTACACAAGCTCATTTGGTAGGCATAGATGCAGCAGGACCTATTGTGGAGCGTTTGGACTGACAGGAACTCAAGGCTGGGACGTTCTCCTTCTCAACATCGTGATACAATGGCATCCAGTGATCCTTTGTTATGCATGCAGCCTTCTGTTCAAACTCCATCAACTCCATTGCCCTCAGTACACTTGCAGGCAATGCGACCCCGGCCTCCCTACGCCCAGGCATCGAATACTCCTCGTGCTCACTCAAGATGTGCGCCGGCGTCACGCACCAAACGTGTTTGGTAGCGAGAACATGGTTTTTTTATTTATATCTTCATTTCCCATATCATTCCTTACTCACCTTTTCATTTGTTTCCCTTCCTTTCCTTTAATTTTTCGATTTTTCAGCGATTTTCAACAGTATTACGGCATCCCGCATTTTTACGGCATTTTGCATTCAACGAGGTTTATTCACCTTTCCCCCATTCACACGCTTCCAACGCTCTCCCATCTTCACCCACTACACTCTCAGACAACCTCAGCATCAGCCAGACCATGCCAAATTGCACCAATACGTCGAAAACCGCGTCTTTATTCAACCTGTCCTCATCACCCTACCATTTCCAATCCTCTTCAGTGGCTTATATTCGTCGAACCATTCAAACCATTATCCACTCGCACCTCACCTCCATGATCACTGTGGACATCATGCCATTCCATCCTAATGCTCACCAGAGATTGCAAACAACCAAGTCCCTATGCAGATGACCAATCCCTTTATCATGCTGGGGAAGCGTCTTACAGACTGTGTATATCCCATGATCCCTGCATGTCGACATTCTGCACCAACAACCACATGACATCTCTGCAGCAGAGCATTCGGATCATCACACCATCATGGCATCATAACATCATCTCTTCATTCCATTCTCCACTCCCCATATGCTGTGTCATTGCTGCATCACAGCTCTTGCATCATCACCACACAGCACTTTGTCATGCTTGCATAGCAATTGGTCATGATGACTCAGGTCATGAGTCATGGTTTGTAATGGTCACAGCCCTGCTTTATCATCGCTTTTTCATTCTCTGACTCATTCTTTGTCCTTATGACTCATTCTGCATAGGATTTGTTCTATTTTTCGAAATTGCTCAGTCATTACCCCTGAAGCGCAGCACATTCATTCCATTCCCCCCTTTCATTGCCCTCTTCATTGCCCTACTCATTGCCTGGAGCGTTGCTTTGCATACACAGATGTATGCAGGTACTATACTCTATATAAACCCTGTACTTTAGCTACAGAGAAAAAAAAACTTATCCAGTTCACCATTTCATGTCCAGTTCTCTCTGAAGCCTCAGTTGGCTTTGCATTTTTCATCCTTCCACGTCTTCTTGGACCTTGTTCACCTGGAACACTGTCCCACTGCTATTCTATCCATTCCAAGTCCAGTCCAGTATCCTTGCTGTCCATGTGCAGCATTATTCTTTCTTCATCCTCCAACACAGCTAGGTCACTCCAGACTTAGTTGTGCTCATCTACTATCCTCCAACACCTAAACCCCTCACACTCGAAGTGTGTGGTGCACTACCAAGGGTCAGGCCACCCAACTGAACAACTACTGTACCCAGTGCTTCTCAGCATAAGGACCACTGAGCAGTAGCATTGCTAGGTTTGTTGTTTTGTTGTGATTTACAACTGATCAGCAACGAAGATCGACACCAGCATGTTGTAACACCAGACAGCGTCAATGGAGACTGCAGCATTCTTTTGGGATGTCTTTCCAGGTTCTGGATGTCTCTTCGGTAGAATTACGACAACGGTGTGATCAGATATCAAAGTCCGTTTGATATGAGTCCTCCAAACTCAAGTCCCAGTCGCTGTCATCATCTGATATCTCATAGCTCGATGATCCAAAAGTCTGTAAATGCCACTGCAGTGGGTCCATAGTGAAATGTAAGAGAGTGAGAGTATGAGACACACCAATAACAATGACATGTATGTATGATGCACATATATTGATACACGCATATATTCAGTGATATTGGTCACATGTTTTAACTCATGACATCAAAAATACTGAATTTAAAGGGCAGCGCCCTTCAACACACATTTCTCATTAGATCAACTATCTAGATGTGTTCTACGGTATTAAAAATGACCCCTTCTCAGTAGTCAGCGAAGGATTTTATTAACTTCTGACACTGCTATCGAGGAACTCAGAATGGTCTGCTGGTAAGTTCAAGTGGCTGTGTATTAAGGTTTAAAAGCTTATGTAAAGTTGCGCTGTCGTGAACATTCTGTCCACAGCCCTGCAGAGGCCCAATTCATGGAGTATGTCAAAAGCCCAGTTATCCGGACATCAGTACAGTCACTCCAGTCATCTCCAATGAAACCCGCTCAAACCCGACACATTCCCGTGCTCTCTGAGCCTCGGACCCGCCGGAGATGCACCAGACCCGCTCGCATACCTTCAGAAACCCATCCGTCCTATGTCCTGTCTGTTCCGTCCAACCCCACTGGTGCATAGTAGCTTGTTTCCCATGGCTGATGCAGTAGGTAGCATTATTACCTGTGTTCCCACAAGTCCGCAGTGCCTCATGTCAGTTTACATACCTTCGGACCTGATGTTTTCCTGTTTTTGATATTCCGGATTTCTACGTAGCTAGTTATATAGGACTGGTAGTATGACCAAGCACATTACTTTACTGTAGGTGGGACTTCCCATCTACTTGGTCACATACCTGTCATTACCTGTTACCTGGTTGAATATACCTGGTTCTCACCCGTTCCGCACCCGCTTCGCACCCGAAACCCTTGCCATTCATTTCCCCTGACTTTCCCTTGTTTCTGGACATAGTCCGACGCTTTCCGAACCTGTTCCCTTGCTATTACCCATAACCCGACGACCCGAAGCTCCGGACCCGCTTTTCCCGCGCCTTGGACTTGGTAGTATACCTTCGGACCCGACATTTTGACCTCCGGACTTGGTCCGCATACCTTCGGACTTGTTCCTTTACCTTTCCGTGACCTTAGACACTAACTTTCAGACTTATATCAGTAGCAGACCCCTTTAGGGTCAAACATTCTTGTCTTGCAAGAGAAGCAGCAGGCATAGCATTCACCCAACATTTATATCCGCCTACTGCGGAGTTGTTTCCCACAGCGCTCCATATCTGGAATTTTACTTTTACCCACCCCCCGATTTGGACTGGAGATGGTTGTCACTTACAGACCCCCTGGCATTTGTTTCTTGAGGATGGCTGACTGCGGACAGTCAGTATTCAAAATTCCCATGGGATGTCATGAACATTCTGGCTGCAGCCTTGCAGTGACTGTTTTTACATAGTTTGACTTACCCTTACATTCCTTAGGTTATGTTCGCATTTTTACTGCTTACATAATCATCTCTCTCTCACTTGGACTTTATACCTGTCTTTACCTGGTGGTTACCAGTGTCAATCTTTGTTGCCAGTCTGTTGAAACCTTCAACAAAAACAACAAAACCAGACAATGCTACTGGTCAGCGGTCCTTGTGCTTAGAAGTGCTGTGTTCAGTAGTTGTTCAAAATAGGGTGGGCTGACCCTGATAGTGCTCCAAACACTTCGAGTTGTTGAAGAGTTTGGGTTTGTGGGAGTTGGAGGGTGAAGAAAGCGAAGTACTGCACACTGGCAGCAGACTGGAATGGATAGACTGGGCTGGACTGGAATAAATGTAAAGCAGAGTGACAAAGTTCCAGGTGAACAATGTCAGGAATGATAACAGAGGACTGTAAAATGCGAAGCCTATCTGAGGCTTCAGAGGAGAATGGACATGGAATGGTGAACTGGAGAAGTTTTTTTCTGTAGCTAAAGTACAGGGGTTTATATAGAGTAGAGTACCTGTGTACGTCTGTGTATGCAAAGCAACACTCCAGGCAATGAGTAAGGCAATGAAAAGGGCAATGAAAGGGGGGAATGGAATGAATGTGCTGCACTTCAGAGGTAATTACTGAGTAATTTCGAAAAATAGAACAAATCCTATGCATAAGAATGGAGAATGAGTCATAGGGATAAAGAATGAGTCAGAGAATGAAAAAGCAATGATAAAGCAGGGCTGTGACCATTACAAACCATGACTCATGACCTGAGTCACCATGACCAATTGCTATGCAAGCATGACAAAGTGCTGTGCAGTGATGATGCAAGAGCTGTGACACAGCAATGACACAGCATATGGGGAGTGGAGAATGGAATGAAGAGATGATGCTATGATGCCATGATGGTGTGATGATCTGAATGCTCTGCTGCAGAGATGTCATGTGGTTGTTGGTGCAGAATGTCGACATGCAGGGATCATGGGATATACACAGTCTGTAAGACGCTTCCCCAGCATGATAAAGGGATTGGTCATCTGCATAGGGACTTGGTTGTTTGCAATCTCTGGTGAGCATTAGGATGGAATGGCATGGTGTCCACAGTGATCATGGAGGTGAGGTGCGAGTGGATAATGGTTTGGATGGTTCGACAAATATAAGCCGCTGAAGAGGATTGGAAATGGTAGGGTGATGAGGACAGCGGTTTTTGACGTATTGGTGCAATTTGGCATGGTCTGGCTGATGCTGAGGTTGTCTGAGAGTGTAGTGGGTGAAGATGGGAGAGCGTTGGAAGTGTGTGAATGGGGGAAATGTAAATCAACCTTATTGAATGTGAAATGCCATAAAAATGCGGGATGCCATAATACTGTTGAAAATCGCTAAAAAATCGAAAAATTAAAGGAAAGGAAGGAAAACAAATAAAAAGGTGAGTAAGGAATGGTATGGGAAATGAAGATATAAATAAAAAAACCATGTTCTTGCTACCAAACACGTTTGGTGCATGACACCAGTTTCCAGTTCTTGGTTGCTCCCCATTTGTTTGGGTTATTTAGTAGCATCCCCTGTTGTAGCTTTGTAGTTGTAGCTTCTTCAGCTCACTTCTTAGCTCCCAGAACACATTTCTCTGTTTGGTTTGGCAGTGACTTAGTTCCCCTCATTCTTTTCCTCTCTATCCCCCAAGCCAGAGTCTGGTCAGAAACCCTTTAGGGTTGAACATGTCTACTCCTTAGACATAGCAGCTAGACAGTGCAAGACCCAACACACCCGCAGGCCTACTGCAGAGTTGCCCCCCACACCGTTTTGCATCTGCAACCCTTGTCACTTATTTTCCCTGACTTTCCCTTGTTTCCAAACATAGTCCAACACTTTCCTTACCTGTTCCCTTGCTATTCCCTGTAACCTGACAACCTGGACCTTTGGACCCACTTTCCCATGCATCGGACTTGGTACTATACCATCAGACCCGACATTTTGACCCTCGGACTTGTTTGCATACCTTTGAACTTGTTCTCTTGCCTTTCCACAGACCTTAGAGACTAACTATCAGACTTATATGAGTAGCAGACCCCTTTAGGGTCAAGCGTTCTTGCCCTGCAAGTGAAGCAGTAGGCATAGCATTCACCCAACATTATATCTGCCAAGTGCAGAGTTGTTTCCCACATTGTACCTCGACTCTTTGACTAGGGAGGGCTCCACTCTATTCATCCCAACTCCATTCATCAATTGATTAGAGTCCATCTCTCTTATTTTGAGCATTTAACCTTAGCAATAAAGGTCTTGTCATAGGACAAATGTTAGACCTTAGTGACAAAGGTCTATTGATAAAAGCTTAGGTCATCAGTTATGACCAACCATGTAACAAGAAGGAGAGTGAGTGAGTAATGAGAAATGAGTCATATAGGGAATCAAAGGGACAACCATTATGAACCATGAACTGCATAACCAATGATGTTTACTCCTCCTCAGTAAGCATTACCAAGCACTCAATAAGCATGACTAAGGCTGTATGGTGGTTGTGCAGTGATGACATAAGCATTGCAACTAAGCAGTGAGGCTGTGTAGTGAGGCTATGCAATGAGTGACTCAGCAAAATGAGACTGTGCAATGTGGCTGTGTAGGATAATAGTAGAGGTGTATGATGCTCTGATGCTCTGATGATCCAATGTTTCAATGCTCTAGGAATGGCATGTGGTTGTTGGTGCAGAAGTCAATATGTAGTGATCATGGGATAGACACAATCTGTAAGACTGTTCCCCAGCATGATAAGGAGTTGGTCATCTGCATGGCGATAGATTGACTTGGTTGTTTGCAATCTCTTGGATGATGTCATATTCTGCATTTCAGACCCTCTTTCTCCAATCTGATGTCCAGATCTAATCTCCACTCCATCTCCATTCCTTACTCCTTTTGTATATCTCCATGTAGATTTCTCCTGACTCCAGTTTCCAGTTATGCATTCATCTGTAGTACTTGTTGATCCATTTTCTCATTTCATTTCTGACTTCATTTATTATGATACATATGTCTGACTTACTCATAAGCTTTCCATATGCTTTGTACATAGCCTCGGACATCGCTGACTAATCTTCCATTAGGATACCTACAGTATATAAACTCCTGTAACTTCATACTTCCTCAGTTCAAATATCATCTTAGATTCTACTCATTCCTGTCTTCAGGACTTGATCTCTGTATCTTGTCCAAACTCCAAGTCTTGAGGATTGACTCCTAAAGACTACAACTTTGGCTCTACCTTAGGGTAGTCTATCTCTGTCTCTTTCTACTCTGGACTCCATCCATAGTAGTCTTATATCTTTTCCTCCCAAGTTCCCTCGAAGTCCACTGGACTTATTCTCTGTCCTTCCTCCGGACTTCATATCTAGTCCCCAGAAATTAAGGGCACATACTCAAGTAAAGGGCACAGCACACAAGCTGAAGCCAGGCCCTCCAAACTTTGTCCTCTTTGAGTACAGTCTTAACAGATGAGCAGTGAGGATAGAATAGTATGTGTGTCCATAGTCATGGTGGTGAGGAGCAAGTGGATAATGACTGGAATGGTTTGATGAATATAAGTTGCTGAAGAGGATTGGAAATGATAAGGAGATAAGATCAAGGTGAATAAGGGTATGGATTTTGAAGTATTTGTGCAACATGGCAAGGTCTGGCTGATCATTGAGGTCATCTGAGAGGTGGTGGTTGAAGATAGGAGAGCATTGGTGATATATAAATGAGGAAGAAGTGAGTCAACCTTATTGAACATGGGATGCTATCAGAATGTAGAATGCCATAATCTTATAGACAATAACTTGAAAATCATGAAATTTAGGAAAATGAAAGAAGAGGGACATAAGGAGTGATATGGGGAATAATGTTCTACATAAAAAGCCATGTTCTCACTACCAAACACATTGGGTGCATGACAGCACAGCATATGAGCTGAAGCCAAGCCTTTCAGAACTTGATCCTTGAGCATATACTTAACAGCAGACTCATGATGTTCATGCATGGTATGCAGTTCATACCATGATATATGTATAAGGCATGATAAGGAAGGTATAATAGACTGTACTGCACCCTATTACAAAGCCACTCTACCATTTTTCCTTGATTTATTAGCTTGTATTCTTAATTTTCTTTTGACAGTCTGATTTTCTGTGTATTTCTATCTGGTTCTGTAACTTTCCATCTCCCTCCATTTTTTCTAGGCTTATTTAGCCATCAGACTTTCTCACTAGCTATTGGGCATATTTGTAAGTATGTCATGTGAATGGGAAATATTCTGATTTGTAAGGATTCTGCTTGACCTGTTGTGAGGAATATCCTCACTATGCCCTGACATACCATCAGTCCCATCAGTATATGACTCACCTCCAGTCCCATCCAGCATACCCAGTCACCTTCCAATGACATTCATCTTATCCTTCTAGGTCTGTCCATTACCCATTACCTATCTGTTGCAGACAACCACCAGATTCATCATCTGTCACGGTGCCATGAACATTCTGTCCACAGCCCTGCAGAGGCCCATTTTATGGAGTATGTCAAAAGCCCAGTCATCTGGACATCAGGACAGTCACTCCCAGTCATCTCCAATGAAACCCACTCAAACCCAACACATTCCCACACTCTCCAACCCTCAGACCCACCGGACTATCATCAGAGATGCACCGGACCCACTCGCATACCTTTGGAAACCCGTCCGTCCTATGTCCTGTCCATTCCGTCCGACCCCACAGGTGTGTAGTAGCTTATTTCCCATGGCTGATGCAGTAGACAGTGTTATTACCTGTGTTCTCACACATCTGCAGTGCCTCATGTTAGTTTACATACCTTCGGACCCGATATTTTCCTACTTTCCATATTCCGGATTTCTACATAGCTAGTTATATAGGACTGATAGTATGACCAAGCACATTACTTTACTGTAGGTGGGACTTCCCATCTACTTGGTCACATACCTGTCCTTACCTGTTACCTGACTGAATATACCTTGTTCTCACTTGTTCCGCACCCGTTTCGCACCCGCAACCCTTGCCATTCATTTTCCCTGACTTTCCCTTGTTCCTGGACATAGTCCAATGCTTTCCGCACCTGTTCCCTTGCTATTCTCCGTAACCCAACAACCCGAAGCTTCGGACCCGCTTTCCCGCGCCTCGGACTTGGTATTATACCTTCGGACCCAACATTTTGATCTTTGGACTTGGTCCGCATACCTTCAGACTTGTTTCTTTACCTTTCCGCGACCTTAGATACTAACTATCAGACTTATATCAGTAGCAGACCCCTTTAGGGTCGAGCGTTCTTGCCTTGCAAGAGAAGCAGCAGGCATAACAATCACCCAACATTATATCCACCTACTGCAGAGTTGTTTTCCCACAGCGGTGTGAGGAATATCCTCACTATGCCCTGACATACCATCAATCCCATCAGACACAACTCAGTATCATTCCCTATGCATGCCCCAGCCATGTCCATCCCATCTGTGCCATTTCTGTTCTGTCCGCATCATGTCCATTAATTTGCCATGCTGGTCCGTGACCACATCCGTGACACATGGACTCCTGCACCTCTGGATACCCATGGACTACCCACAGACCACCTCCGGATACCTTCAGACTACCCAGAAAACATGTTAGAAGACATCTCAGCATCAATCCATTGCCTATCCACCTCACTGGTATGTAATAAACCTTGCCTCATGTTTTGTGATAGGTGTTGCTACCTTATTACATGTCTTTACATATTCCTATCTGTTCCTACCCTATTCCTTCCTTACCCGTCGCATTTTTGGCTAGTATAAGTATCTGGGCATTACCATATAACTACTTCACTTCCCTTTTACTGTACTTCCCTTGGATTTACTTTAGAAGTAGTCACCCCTTACCTGGACTATACCTAGACATACCTGGACCCTATACCTTGACTATCCTTGACCTAACTATCAATCATTTGACTTGTCCATTGTTTTCCATCCCTTTCCTTAAACATCCACTCTACCTGTCTGCTTTCCCACACTGTCCGTGTCCGTTCTGGACAGACTCCCACACTTTGCATACCTCCAGATATATTCCTGCACCTATGGACTACCCACACGTTATCTTCCCACACTTGTCCGGACCTTCGGACCTCATGGATCACATTGATCTAAGCCATTCTCAGTGGCAATCCCCTTTAGGGTCAAATGCACTTGCTCTGCAAGTATAGCAGCATAGGCATAGCACTGACCCAACAATTATATCTGCCCAGTGCAGAATTGTTTACCCACAACAAATTCATACTTAGCCCTTGGAATTCCATCCACCCATGTCCTGCCTATGTCCATCCAGCCCCATTGGTGTGTTACTAGTCCTTACTGGTCATATCTGATCATTTGCAGCACGATTACATGTACATTCCCATGCATGAGGCAGCTTAGCCACTATTACATACTATTGCTGTCATGCACCAAACATGTTTGGTAGTGATGTCGTGAACATTCTGTCCACAGCCCTACAGAGGCCCAATTCATGGAGTACGTTGAAAGCCCAGTTATCCGGACATCAGACCAGTCACTCCAGTCATCTCCGATGAAACCTGCTCAAACCCGATGCTTTCCCGCGCTCTCCGAGCCTCAGACCCGCCGGAGATGCACTGGACCTGCTCACATACCTTCGGAAACCCGTCCGTCCTATGTCCTGTCCATTCCGTCCAACCCCACTGGTGCGTAGTAGCTTGTTTCCCATGGCTGATGCAGTAGACAGCGTTATTACCTGTGTTCCCACAAGTCCGCAGTGCCTCATGTCAGTTTACATACCTTCAGACCCGATGTTTTCCTGTTTTTGATATTCCGGATTTCTACGTAGCTAGTTATATAGGACTGGTAGTATGACCAAGCACATTACTTTACTGTAGGTGGGACTTCCCATCTACTTGGTCACATACCTGTCCTTACCTGTTACCTGGCTGAATATACCTGGTTCACACCCATTCCACACCCACTTCACACCTGAAACCCTTGCCATTTGTTTTCCCTGACTTTCCCTTGTTTCCGGACATAGTCCGACACTTTCCAAACCCATTCCCTTGCTATTATCTGTAACCCAACGACCCAAAGCTTCGGACCCGCTTTCCCGCGCCTCGGACTTGGTAGTATACCTTCAGACCTGACATTTTGACCTCCGGACTTGGTCCGCATACCTTCGGACTAGTTTCTTTACCTTTCTGTGACCTTACATACTAACTTTCAGACTTATATCAGTAGCAGACCCCTTTAGGGTCGAACGTTCTTGTCTTGCAAGTGAAGCAGCAGGCATAGCAAAGACCCAACATTATATCCGCCCACTGCGGAGTTGTTTCCCACAGCGAGAACATGGTTTTTTTTATTTATATCTTCATTTCCCATATCATTCCTTATGCACCATTTCTTTTGTTTCCCTTCCTTTCCCTTGATTTTTTGATTTTCAAGTGATTTTCAACAGTATTATGGCATCCCCCATTCAACAAAGTTGATTCACCTTTCCCCCATTCACACACTTCCAACACTCTCCCATCTTCACCCAATACTCTCCCAGACAACCTCAGCATCAGCCAGACCATGCCACATTGCACCAATACATTGAAAACCGCATCTTTATTCATCCTGTCCTCATCTTCCTACCATTTCCAATCCTCTTCAGCAGCTTATATTCGTCAAACCATTCAAACCATTATCCACTTGCACCTCACCCCCATGATCACTGTAGACACCATGCCATTCCATCCTCATGCTCACCAGAGATTGCAAACAACCAAGTCACCATGCAGATGACCAATCCCTTTATCATGCTGGGGAAAGACAATTATAGACTTAAGAACGAAGAGTTCTTAAGAAGACTTGTGAACATTTGAATACTGAGTAGATTCAAGTTAGGGAAACTACATCTGTAAGTAAGTCGACTACTTATAGTGAAATGAAACAGGATTCAAGCTGAGTATGAATCATAAGGGTGAAGGGCAAGTACAAAAGAAGACGTATCCGAATCAAAGGATAAAGGGCAAGTGGAGTCAGAGATAAGCATGTCCAGATTGGTGGGATGAGTATAGTACATGAGTCACATGTGAGTCAGAGATAACCATACCAAGAATAGATGACTGGTGACAAGATGATCACCCAGAATAGGAAGTGAGCGAAAACGAGTAAATGGAATAGGGCAGCTTGGCATAAAGTGTCCACATGTGCAAAGGCAAAGATAAGCAGGAAGAAAAGAGTAAGGGGACCGACAAGTGGATGTTCTTGTAACACTGCCTGTGTGCAGTACTTCACTTTCTTCACCCACCAACTCCCACACACCCAAACTCTTCAACAACTCAAAGTGTTTGGAGCACTATCAGGGTCAGCCCACCCTATTTTGAACAACTACTGAACACAGCACTTCTAAGCACAAGGACCACTGACCAGTAGCATTGTCTGGTTTTGTTGTTTTTGTTGAAGGTTTCAACAGACCGGCAATGAAGATCGACACCAGTGTAGAGAATCACTATTCTCTAGGCTCACAATGGCCATATCATGACTTGCTCACACACAATTCACTGCCAAAGTCACACTATCATCCTCTATGCATCAGTACTGTGTTCCAATGGATCCCCCAATCAGGCAACACATTTCCTGCACTGCGCGCGCATAAGCGAAGCGTTCCCGCGCTAGGTGACGCTCCTATATGCACGCTGTCCTCATGCTCCATCGCACTTTCACATGCCTCATCGCTAGCATGTGTAACCATCCATCCAATGTCCATCCAACCCATTGGTGCATAGTATGTCTTTATTTCTTGTTATCTAACATGTTGCTTGCTTCAAACTGCAGGAAGTTCCTAAATGGATTCAAGGGTGCGCCTAGCAAGCATTTTGAGATGAAAGATCTCGGCGAAGCACACCACTTTCTGGGGATGCACATTACATGAGACCATTCAAAGTGCTGTGGGTAACAACTCTGTAGTAGGCTTGCAGATATGTTGGATCTTGCTCTGTCTAGCTGCTATGTCTAAGGAGTAGACATGTTCAACCCTAAAGGGTTTTTGACCAGGCTCTGGCTCAAGAGATAGAGAGGAAAAGAATGAGGGGAACTAAGTCACTGCCAAACCAAATGGAGAAATGTGTTCCAGGAGCTAAGAAGTGAGCTGAAGAAGCTACAACTACAAAGCTACAATAGGGGATGCTACTAAATAACCCAAACAAATGGGGAGCAACCAAGAACTGGAAACCAGAAACCACCAGGTAAAGACAGGTATAAAGTCCCAGTAAGAGAGAGATGATTATGTAAGCAGTAAAAATGCATAACCTAAGGAATGTAAGGGTAAGTCAAACTATGTAAAAACAGTCACTGCAAGGCTGCAGTCAGAATGTTCACAACAGCACCTTCTCCAGATCAACCAAACCTCCTTCTTTGAACAGATTCTTAGTGAAATGAAGATGTCAGATTGCCGTCCTGTCACCACACTACCAGGTGTTTCACTATTGAAAACTACAGCTCCTCTCACCAACAACAAAAAACAGCAATTCAAACATCTTTCATATGCTTGCACCATTGGTGAACTCAATTTTGCCATGCATGTTAGTCATCTTGACATTGCATATGCTGTATCCACGCTATCAAAAATTTGAGCAATCCAGGTGTGGAACACTACCGCCAACTTCATCATCTCCTCCATTACATTCATGGAACAGCGCATTACTGTCTTTTGGTCTATCTGATCAGGGTCTTACTGGCTACTCAGATTCAGACTTCATGTCTGATAAAGATGATAGTTGTTCAATTGGTGGCTATGTCTACTATCTTTTCAGTTCTCCCATTAGCTGGCGCTCCCAGAAACAGCCCATTGTAGCAACATCCTCCACTGAAGCAGAGTATATTACTCTCTTGAACACCACTAGAGAACAAATTCATCTCAGTCAACTGTTACACGATTTTGGACTGGACCCATCACTCATCATGCCTACCATCCTTTACAGAGACAACAATGGGAGCTGTGCACTAATGAAAAAAACCCTAATTCCATGATCGAGCAAAACACATCCATGTCCACTACCATTTCATTCGCAACCTCGTCAATGATGGCATTATCATAATCCCATACCTACCAACACATGATATGGTCACTGATATCTTCACAAAATCTTTACCTCAAAAATCCTTCTGCCAACACTGCTATTCCCTCGCTCTTCACTCATCCAAGTCTTCAAACAGAGGTGTTATCAAACAGGACACAGACAATACAATCACTAAGTGATATGTGTCTGAGTGGGAGTATCATGATGTGTGTACACTGTACGTACTTTCTTTTACATACACATTCACTTATCAATACATGTTTCATCCATGTTCATGTTTTCATTCTCCATTTCAATGATTGTTTAATATCCTCCTTCATACAATACTGTTTTCCCTCAGTCTTTCCAACCAAGACTGAGGTGAGCACATCCATTACTACATCTACATACATACATACAGTGGCTCAAAAAAGTGTCCGAATGTTTGTGCACTTTTGAGTAATTGGATCATAGCAAGCCAGCACCTAAATATAACATATGGGTATAGGGACATGTCTGAAGGCCCTACATCATAGCCTGAATCTGAGCTATATAGCGTGGGAACACAACCTTATATGGGCAAGATATGGTAATTCTATTCTTATGACTCATTTGGACACTTTTTTGACTTTGTGTTAAACCAGTCTTATTATATCATTCTAGTACTTTATGTTACCCTCCTTGGCTTTAATAACTGCTGTAACCCTTCTAGGCATAATTTCCATCAATTTTTGACACTCCTCTATGGTAATTTCTTCCCATTCTACTGCAACTCTCTCCCATAGTTCAAATCACCTCTTTGGAAGATCTTGATAGGCAGCAAGTAGTCTTTTGAGTGATTCCCAGTGATGTTCAATGAGATTGAGGTCTGGAGACTGTGCTGGCCATAATAAACATTGATGTCATGGTCTTCAAACCATTTTGTGGCCAGCTTTGAGGTATGCTTGGGGTCATTATCTTGTTGAAAGATAATGTCTTCTTCATCAATTCCTGACTCCTGCATGCTTCTGAATAGATATTCCTCTAGGATAAAGATGTACTGCTCTGCATTGATCCTTCCCTCCACCTCACAGAGAATACCACACCATTCCACCCCATACAACCCGGAACCATCATACTTCCTCCTCTAAACTTCAGTATACCCTTGACTTCTCTTTCTCCTAGTGGTTCTCCTGCCTTTTTATATACATATTCCTGGCCATCTGACCTCATTTTATTGATTTGTGTTTCATCTGACCAAATAATCTTCTTCTGGTCTTCCACAGTCCAATATTGGTGCTGCAAAGCAAAGGCCAATCATCTCTTCCTATGAGCTGCTGAGAGAGGAGGTTTTTTCTTCTTGGTTACAGCCTTAAGATTGGCTGCCTTGAGGGTGTTTCTGATTGTTTGGGTGGAGGCAGGAGTAGGGATAATGAAATTGATGAACTTGGTGACATGCACAGCATTTGAAGCCTTCCCAGACAGAAATTGATGAACAACAGCTCTTTTGTTCTGTGGGTAAGCTTGGGAGGACATCACATTTTAGCATTTTCCTTATCTGGTATGTTCTGCTTTACAACTGTAGCAATAGTAGACTTGCAAAGACTAGTTTTGGAAGCAATTTTCCTGACAGATAGACCAGAGGTACAGAGAACAAGGATATTATCCTTTTGAGCAGAGGAGATGGGCTTAATGATGATTATATTAAATTTCATGATCTTATGTATGTTGATATATCCAGATAATATTAAAATTGGACCATATTATTATTATGGTACCACTTTCATTAAGAATATTATATATGAATGGTCTCATTTTGTGATTTTAACATAAAGTCAAAAAAGTGTCCAAATGAGTCATAAGAATAGAATTACCATATCTTGCCCATATAAGGTTGTGTTTCCACGCTATATAGCTCAGATTCAATCTATGATGTAGGGCTTTCAGACATGTCCATATACCCATATGTTATATTTAGGTGCTGGCTTTCTATGATCCAATTACTCAAAAGTGCACAAACATTCGGACACTTTTTTGAGCCACTGTATACTTAATGATACACAGTTATTCTCCCTTCGTCTTCTAGTCTCCTAGTCCAAGCCTCTTCACCTTGTGAGCCTTCTTACCACCAGACCTTTGACCTCTAGACTTTCGGAATGTCAACCCCCTGTCTACCTCATAACTTTATTACTTACCCCAGCCTATCATCTGTCATGTCAGGGGCAAGGTGCACCTCAACCCACTGAACACCTTCTCCTTCATTTCATAACATGCATTATT
The DNA here is from genome assembly GCA_016628065.1 of Suillus lakei. Taxonomy (NCBI): domain Eukaryota; kingdom Fungi; phylum Basidiomycota; class Agaricomycetes; order Boletales; family Suillaceae; genus Suillus; species Suillus lakei. Next base: position 33,842 of record JABBWA010000345.1, read on the forward strand.
CAAGGATGTCTTACAAGTCTCAATTAATACAAATATCCTGGATGCCGACAATGTAGGAGATGTAGTGATGACACAGCAGCTCATATTGACATTGATGGGTCATTCAATATACTGAGTTAAACCTATACCAAATGTCAGATCAATGAATTTGTATCCTGAGATGAGTGTTACATTGCCTTATTCATAGTAATGAACATTAATGAGGAATCATCCCTGTATGATCCTACTTTCAAAGTCTATTTTATAGTGTGAGTGCCATCTACCAGCCCTGCAGAGATAATTTAGTTCAGCATACACAACATGTGATAGTGAACAAATCAGTGATTGGGTTGTATTTATTGGAGATGATCTGAGTTATGAATTAGGTGGTTGACATGGCTAGAACAGTGTCAACTCCATCATGGTAGTGTGAGCTTGAGTAGGATAGAGCAACAGATTCCAACATAACATTGATCTCTGATAAATCCCATGCACATCAATGCATAACAGTTAATCTACTAACCACTGAGGTTAGCCTCCAAGGGCTCCTCCAACCAAAGATCTATGGCTTCCTACTCATGCCATTAGTGACCACCACTCCTGACTGAAAGTGAGGGCTCACTAGAGTCAAATGGTTGAAAACAAAAGAAATTTTAGATCATGGGTCTAGATAGTGTTCTTCTTTGGTATCAAGTACATGCACAAATTCACTGACTATTCCCTAGAGCAGGATCCATTGAGTAATGGTATCCTGACACATTGAGTGAGATATTGACTTGGTGGTGTTCACCTGGCACTTCAATCATTGTAAACTGCATGATATTATATTCCTGAAGGGCAGGAAGGATGCCTTTCTCTAATCCTCCATTATCATCTATGATGACATGAACATCTGGATGAGAATGGACCAGAAGTCAGTGTTGTGTGGAGGAGACAAGGTACTAAGTGATCCATCCTCTCACTCTATAAGCAGCTCAGGAGCCATCCAGCACATGTTTCCTTTGAGCATGGACATCCAGAGATTGCCATCAGTTTGTGGTCTACATTAAGGATGAGAGGGCTTACCATCTGAAATTGTCAAACAAGAGTCAGAGCTGCACCTCCAGATAAGCCATTAGAGATAGAGAGTGACAGGCCCAGCAACTTCTTGAGGCAAAATATGATTAGAACTCTCAAGTTTAGGACACTTCAGAAGCTTAAATACAATAGCATTAGGCATCAAGGAAACATAATTCACTACAGAGTGCTACAGAGCACTCTGTAGCATTCTGTAGCACAATCCAACCCACTGATGGGTATACAAGAAGCAGATCACAAACATGATATTTTCAATCATATGGGGACATATAAATGAATGTGCACATGCAATCTCAGCATATTGCTTTCAATTAAGTGTTGCAAAATTGTCCACAATCAACCAGAGAATTGGTGTCACCACAGCCTGACAGGCAGAAACAAACCAGCAGCATATTGATTACACATAGGCAAACACTCACAAGAGACCTCCAAAAACCCAAAGAACTTGCACAAGACACATGATAATACAACAGACATCCCATTGTCTGCAAGCTCACAATCTGAAAGCATGAAAGACACAGGTGGGGTGTGAGATGTGGCTTGATTGATGAATAAGGAAGAGCCAGAAGCCATGATAATAGAGACAACAGAGAGAAGTACAAGGCAAGCTTGAAGGGAGCACAATGAACAAGACAGGGAGCTTGATTCATGCTGACAAATCTTCATAGTCCAAATGAGGTCATCGGACCGGCAACCAAGTGGAGCCATCATGATCATGCTCACCTTTTCTAGGGTACACGAATTTTGGTTACTATACTAGCTTTTACTAATTCGCAATAGCCCTCCAGCCATACCTGTACCCTTTGTATATTTTCTCGTATGTCCCAGTTTATGTCAATCTCCTACTGTTACATGTCTTTGCATGTCATTGATCTTATTCTGCATTGGGCCGCCACCATAATATAACTCAACATCTCTTTGTCACTTCCCTGCATGAGCTCGTAACCTCCAAGGGACCTGCAACTGTACCCAGCATCTGCAATTAAATATGAACATGGAATAAATAATGCCAAGGACAAAATCTAACCTTTGGCATTCCTGGCACGCCCCCGGGTCCTTGGTATCTGAATAACAAGACCATACCGGGCTTGATGTCTCTGCGCTCAAGCACAGGATAAAAGTCGTGCACACTTAAAGATGAGGTATATGAAGCAAACTGAGTGTGAGGTTTCGCGTTACGCCGTACCTATCAAAGCATTTGGCGGCGCCCTGAACCACCACGGTGTCCGTTAGCTATGATATTGCATGAATTGAAAACTGTGAATTACCTCAAAATGCAAACCCTCCTTCCCTGTAAGCTTGGCGACAGCAACTCCAGGAGCCAAGCTACCTTTGAAAATAGTCAAGTGACCAGAGGGCTTAATGGGGTTGTCCAGCTTCTTGATGATGTCCTGGTTATCGAAGTTGAGCTCCGAAACATCCACGAGGTTTTCAGCAAGGGTCTTTCCGGTAACAGTCATCTGGCTGCCATTGATGAGATCAGTGTTCTTGAGAAGGTATTTGATGATTGCGGGTATGCCACCAATCTTGTGAACATCTTCTATGTAATACCTTCCAGATGGCCTGACAATGCTGAGAGAGCGCAATCATATCATGAGTTCGAACGTACTTCAAATCAGCAAGGTATGGGGTCTGGTATGAAATAATCTGGAAGTCATCAATGGTTAAGGGAACATCGGCAGCACGGGCTATGGCCAGCAAGTGAAGAACAGCGTTGGTTGAGCCACCGAGGACATTGACGATAGTGATAGCATTCAGGAAAGATTAGCAGGTGAGGATATCTCTGGGCTTCAAATCAAGCTCTAACAGACGTTTCATGTACTTGGCGACTTTAAAACATTCCTGTGCCTTCTCTAACATGTAAAGTCAAAGTGTGACATGCAATATAAATGTTTTCTAACACACCAGGGTACGTTCCCGGTGTGCTCGTTGAGGAGTAGGGAAGAGACATACCCAGGACTTCAAGGGCAGAGCTCATCGTGTTGGTCATAGGGCATATGAGGTGTTTGCGTAAAAACGATGGAACACGTGCGCATACATACCACTACAGGCACCAGCGCCAGGGCATGAATGTCTGACGACATCAAATCACTCCTCATCGTTGATGAGGCCAACAGCATAGGCACCTGACTCCCATTCAAGGCTTGAGAGTATTTGGAACCAGATAACCAGTCCCGCCTTTCTCATACCCCATGGAAGGGCAGTCGACATGGCACGTCCCAACCTGAATGGTACCACTGTACACGATAATGGTCGGCCTATTGTGTCTAGCGGCAACCAACAAGACACCAGGTATGTTGGTTGTGCTTCTCAAACATAGAAGTGGCCACTAGATATCTAAGATAGAACGGGTTGATGCGTCAGCATTGGAACACATACAAGTTGACTCAGACGGGGCAATGACAGATGCGCGAGATGAGACATTGGCAGACTGCGATGGAGTGCAGGAAGAGAAGACAACTCAGGGAAACACAATGCGAACACTGCAGTAACAATATTCATGTCAGGAAGAGGCCGCGAGAAGCACTTATGAGTTTGTGATCTTTGCCTGTTGCAACGTCGAGCATGACGCGCAGAGTAACACCTGCCCCAATTGAAAGTATCTTTCATTCAGGAAGCTGTGGGGATAAGAGTCGGACGCATGTACAAAGTGCAAAGGCGCCGGGAGGATATACTGTCCATGAATGCGGGAATGACAATAGTAAAAGAGGTGATAGATGTGTGGAGGTGTACCACCTCGTGTCTTGGGCGTCTATGGAAATGAGGTAGCCAGTTAGAGTGGTGAAGCAGCATAAAAACGCACAATACATGTACCTCTGCAGCTTATAACGAGACACCATGATCGTTCCAGAGTCGGTTCGCGCATGCCCAACGCCATCAACCTTCAGTAAAGTGTGCATGAGAAGGGCATAACTGCAGTCGCAGTTTTCTCGGATAGGCGACGAAAGATTACGGGCTCAAATGACAAGGCACTTCGTCTGTGGGACTTGAATACAGGTGTTGTGTTGAAGAAGATGAAGGGACATTGCAGTCGTGCGTTGGCATTGGCGATATCACGAGATCGGCAAATAATAGCTGCGCTCGCGATCTCAGCATATTGCTCTCGATTAAGCATCGGAAAATTGTCCACAATCAACCTTAGATTCGGTACCACCACAGGCAGCAACGGACCGGCAGGATATTGATTACACATAGGCAAACGCTCGCGAGAGACCTCTAAAAACCCAAAGAACTTGCGCAAGACATCGACGACACAACAGACGTCCCATTGTCTGCAAGCTCGCGATCTGAAACCACGGTGGGGAGCGAGGCGCAGCTTGATAAGGAAGAACCAGAAGCCATAACGGCGGAGACAAAAAAGTGAAGTATGAGGCAAGCTTCAAGCTTCAAGCTTGAAGAGCGAACAAGACATGGGGGCTCGATTCGTGCTGACAAGCTTCATAGTCCAAATGAGATCGTCGGACCGGCAACCAAGTGGAGCCGTGCTCACATTTCGTCCAGACCTTGTACGGCTGTACCCTTTTCTAGGGTACAGGAATTTACTGTGTATGTAACGTTACAACGCACTTTGGAAATTATAGGTTACTTCGAGCGAGATGACTGTTACTGTACCCCGCACAGTCGGAGAATTACAATTGCATGGAATACTGTGATTCTTGAGCGAGCCGAGACCCGGTCATTCGTACATGGTCGGGTTTTATAAAGACTGCGTTGATACAGAACCTCCGATGACACGCTCCCTACTTCCGAACTTGTCCCAAACCAACCGCCATGCCTCCCAAAACCTTTAGCCAGGTCGTCCTTCGCGAACGCCCTGACGCAGACATTCTCCCAGATACGTTCGAGTCCAGGACCAAGGCGTTCGATGAACTCCATGTCGGCAAGAGCCAAGCTCTAGTCCAAGTCACTTACCTTTCTCTGGATCCTGCCATGCGCGGGTGGATCAAAGATGGGCGAAGCTACCTCCCCCCAGTGAAAATTGGGGAGGTGATGCGCTCGGGCGGGCTTGGTGTCGTAGTGAGCGTGGGCGAGGGGAGCAAGTTTAAGAAGGGGGACCTGGTTTCTGGAATGTTTGGTGCGTCTGCGCGAACGCTTCTTTTCTCATAGCCTCGTCCTTATGTCACTATGCGCAGGATGGACAGAGTATGCAGTTGCTGACGACAAGTCGATGGAGAAAATATTGTAAGTTTGCCTTCTGCATCAGTATTTTGTCTTTATATCATGAATCACAGGCCACCACCGGGATCAACATCCCTCGACTTCTTGAACACTTTGGGCATGACAGGTCTGTCTTCTCACTTTACATATGCACTAGCGTACCTGACATCTACTAACAGGCATGACTGCATACTTTGTTCGTTCTCCTCCTGCTACCATATCACAGCGTACTAATCAGGTTACAGGGTCTTCATGACGTTGGACAGCTGAAAGCCGGCGAAACACTTGTCGTATCCGGTGCTGCTGGTGCAGTCGGTGCTCTCGTCTGCCAGCTCGGAAAGCGAGCCGGCGCACGTGTGATCGGCATCGCAGGTGCACCAGACAAATGTGCCTGGCTCGAGGGGGACTTGGGCGTGGACAAAGCGCTCAACTACAAGAGCCCTACATTCCGTGAGGATTTCAGCAAGGCTGTCGGGTATCTGGACGTGTACTTTGACAACGTTGGAGGCGAGATGCTTGATTTAGCGCTCTCGAGGTTGAATCAAAATGCAAGGGTTGTTTTATGTGGTCCGTGACATCGTTTCTACAGCTGCAAGGACTTATACTGACGTACGAAATTCGAATTCAGGAGCTATTTCCGCTTATAGTGGGTGTCTTCCCGAGATTCATACATCCGGAGGCTCATTTGTGTACTAGACGATCCAAAACCCAAAGGTCTTGTGGGGTATCTGAACCTAATCTCGCAACGCGCAAAGATACAAGGTTTCATCGTGTACGTACGAGTGGGGATCATATCGTATCACATACTGACTTTCTCCACAAGCTTCGATTATGCCAAGCAGTATCCAGTGGCCGTCAAGGAAATAGCAGCTGGACTTGCCGACGGATCGATCAAAAGCAAGTTCCACATCGTGGAAGGTCTCCGGAATGCTCCAAGTGCGCTTCCCATGCTCTTCTCTGGGGCGAATGCAGGAAAGTTGTGCGTGTCTTTGGTCTTTTTTTCATTAGCATAAAGGCTGATACGGTGATATAGAGTTGTGAAAGTTTCGGATGAGCCTTCTATGAGTTCGAAGCTGTAAACCCTCGGGATTGAGACCTTGTTTTGCGTCTTGCACTCGACCACGCTGGTTAACAGAGATAAACCAAACCATCCATAGCATCAGCTAATTTTATTAGTATTTTTTGTAGTTTATGGTATCTGGTATATAACAAAATTGCCACTACCACTCGAATTACAGACTCTCCTGCCACAACTAGTCCCTGGTATTCTGTGGTGCATCGTCGGTAAGAATACTCACTGTCACGTAGCTCAATAGATTATATACACGCCAGGTGCGGCAACTTAACGAGCAGGGCACGATCTTGCTGGCGCGATGTGCGGATTTTGGCAGTTTCTCTCCATACCCGATCGTGCACTGCATGTTGCACCTGCCTGCATGATGCATCTGAAACGCAGTTTGAGACTTTGAAAGCGACCCCCAAGACCTTTCGCGGTAAACAGCATAGATTAGGCGGTGTGTGTTGAATGTTATTGAATATCGGGATGGCTTGGCTAACTTTACAAGACTTCAAAATCATTGGTCATACAAAACAAGGTCATCATGTACGTCTTATAATTAAGTACGTATGAGAGATGTTCCCTCGGAGCCTCGTTGCCCTACTAAACACGGTTTCCAGACACTTCCACCGCCTCGATCCGACTCACTCGCACTTTTTCCTCCACGTCGGACTCAAATGATTCCGATTGGTCACGTTGCGGATTAAGCCGTTCGAGGTACCCGTATGGTGCGAGCTTGTTGTCCTCGTAGTAGTGCTTGTGAGCACGGAGGAAATCAATGTGGTGCGATGTAAGAGCTGCAGCAGGGCAGGTCGCCCGAGTCAGCATTGCGTGACTTGTGAAAGAGAAAAATACCTACTCCGCGTTGCAGAACCCAAGAAGAGCTCATATATTATAGCAGAAAGAAGCATTGCTGGGATATTCGTCAGCGCAGCAATGGCTGCGTATGACCCTCCTGAGGCTTTGGATCCCCAAACGGTCATGGCCATGAGGCGTCCGCCGAGGTCACGGGCAGTGTTGGCGGCGACTGGACCGTAAAGTCAGATCAAGAAAAAATGAGTGTATATGGGGTGGAACTTACTTGCGGTAGGCGAGTACCCCCAGACTGCAACGGCGCTGCGTAGAGAGTTAATTTTGAGAGAGGACAGAATCGTGATACGTACTATGCCATCCCGACGAGCCAAGGTGCGGCTGCTGGCGGGACCATCTGGTTCGTGGGGTCAAGGGAGGCCCAAATGACTAGGCCGATGAGAAAGTCCTACAGAGGAGTGGTTAAATAACTGGGCACTCGGCGTTGGAGTAAATATTAAATATTCACAGTGACAAATTCATTCAGAAACACGCGGGCCAGGTTCGTCCCAGGGGCGACGTATAGACCGAACACACCGGCTGGCCCACTGCTGGAGAACATCATGGAGTCGTACAAGCCTTTTTCAATCAGAACATTCTCTGCAACCTTTGAAGAGTGAGCTCGCTGAACACTGAGCGAATTTCGATACTCTACATACCACAAGCAGATCTTTCCATTGGACATAGACGATGAAGCAGGTGATGTAACCTGCCAGAATCTGTGCAAAGATATATCTAAGGAATGCATCAGCGACGTTGACAGGAATGATGATTATCACGGACCTGGCTGCCTTGCGCACGGGAAATCCCCGGAAGACGACGGACGCGACTGTGACGGCTGGATTGAAGTGGCCTCCTGATGTCGCAGCACAAAGCGAAACAGCAAACACGACGCCCATGGAGTATGCGAAGCCGATCGTATATAACGCTGGGTGGTCGTCATGAACAAATTCTTGAATACAAAGTGGGGACTTACATCCTAATCCACTGCTCCCTATAAGAGTTCCTACGATAAACGCAGCGGTGGCCCCCAGACCTGCACACCAAACACGAATCGTGAGCGGGACAACAGAGCGCTAGTTCAAGCGAACAAACCCGAATAGACGTAAAGAAACACCCCCACCTACGCGTGGCATGTCAGTCAGAATGTGTCACGAGAGACAGGATGCCGGAAAACATGCCATTTCTGCAACGACTTCCACGAGCCAGTGAGCCTCCTTGTGTTTGAGCCTCTCCCAGGAGGTCATCCAGCGAGGCCTTGGGACAATTTCACTCAAATGGATTTTTGGGGGCGGCATGGCTGTAACTTAGGAAGAGCGGACAAAGTTTAGAAAAGAGTCGGAACACATCAGGCCTTTTATCGCCAGGGCGAACCCATGAGGCGAAAACTACCATTCCAGGGGAAGACTGCCATTCCAGACTCAGAAATGAGAGAAGACGTATTTACTAGGAATCAAGCGCCCGATGCAATGCAACCCAGCAGGGTGTCAATCGATCAATGATCTGACCGAGTTTGACCGCTCGGCTACGAATTTGAAGATCGTCGTATGCTCGTAGATTCCGCACAATTTCGAGGGTCTTCCGAGGAGGGCTTCTTGCGAGTTGAGTTACAACGGATATCGGCATGTCGGGATTCGCTCAGGAACTGGAGCGGCGAATGAGATGCAGTATGATTGAGCAGCCATATGTTTCAAGGTCATGGGGCTCGACAATGCACCCCGCAGCTGTGGTGTACTATGTTTACGATAAATTGGACCCGCGCAGACGAGAATAGACCTCCGTCGTGTTCGTCGTCCCCTTAGGGCCAAATGACCCAAATCTAATGGGGCGGAAATAATGAATGAGGTTTGATAAGCATCGATGGTCGCGCGATTATGCCCTTGGCTGGACCTTCATAGGCCTCACCCGGAACGTGAACCAATTCTTCATCTAATCTTCCATTGTGGCACCAATACTCGATTGCACAAAGTTGGTTCCGGTGAAAGGATGCAATATTTGCCCTCTGACGTGTCACGCTGGCTCTGTCATTGGGTGACGGTATACGTGGCAGATATAGATGTTGCGTGCGGCCGATCGCTCTCCATTGCGATGACATTGTGAGACTACTTGACCCAAAAATGTTTTACAAACTTTAACTGACAGTCTGGCCAGGAAAACCAAGTACTGCGTGCATCCCTGGCTGTCTGCGACGCGTCATGATCATGCCGTGACTTCCCCAAACGTCTGAACAGTCGGATTGTTCTATGCTGGTAATCGCTCTAGACAAATGTGACCCGCCGGGGCAGCCAAAGCCCGTATAGGCCAATCATCAGAGGACAGCGTCTCTGAACACAAGCAAAAGTCACTTCAACGGGACGTTCCCTACATATATGGATATTCGATATTCGATGACGAACCGGAAGTATGACATTCAGCCACGTCCGAGGACACGTCGACCGGTAGATTCTCTTCCACAGCCCAAGGAGAATTTGTGGAAAGTCCACTGCCTTAAGCTTACCGTGCCGATCAGTGTCTGGTGAGCAGCGAACGTCAATGACTCCTCTTCAGACGTGACCAACGCATGATTTTATTTTCCAACAGAGCAGTGGCAACCGCCACTCAAAATTTCCGCCCGCAGCCCCCACAACTATAGCGTTTGCCCAGTGGTAACAGGAATTTGTTCTACCCATTTCGTTCAAGGGCCCAGCTTGTCTATTACCTATTATCTCATCGGACCGTTCTTCCTCCAGCGATATGTTCCTCGGCGACAAATATCTTCTACGACGTGGAAACGGAATGGCAAGTGACATATCACAATCCTGTTGGTTTTATGCGCCATGTCATGTTTGACGTGAGCGCAATCGCGAACAAAAACCTGAACGCTGTTAGAAGATCGCGTTTCCACTCGCGATCTACGTGTTCCTGTACATGTGCGCGTTCCTCAGGCCGGGACGATAAAAACATACGAATCTGCAAGGTTTCCCGGCTAACGGTACCCTCGGTCGGGCTCGTTCTTTTCAAAGTTAAGAAGCACACAAATAGACAATGGAAGCTCTCCTTGGAGAAGTCCTATCTCCCAGGCAAGAGGCTGTACCATCACTTCTTCCTTCACGTGATTCTTAGAAGCTACATTCTATGCGGTCCTTTTTCCGGTTCATTTCTGATCATAGGTCGCGTTTATACGGGAAATGGCATAGCGGCGGTGTACTCCGCTGGTAGCTCTTCCTTGTGCCATAGAAGTGCTCTCAAAATTACACATCCTGGGCTTCCTTGGGACTGGGACACTCCGCCCAACCGTATCTTTCGCTTCCGAACCAACGGTTGACTGATCGTTTGGAAACCTATCCGTCGGTTTCTTGTCTTGTGCACGATTCAACACAGGCAATGTGGATACCACTTTAGAGGGGCCCATGAATTCAAGAACGTCCGTAACCAGCTACGTGTCTTCTGGGCCATCCTCAAGCCATGAGGCCGATTCGAAGGGTCATTTAAGCACATTCAAGTTCTATATATGCTTGTGATGTTACGACATGTCTCTTTATCTTGGGGTCTGTTCTGGGATCCTGGTTCCAAGCGGTCGGCGGTCGCTTAAGGTGCAACTCTGGTGCTGCAGTTCACTTATTCCTCCTATCTGGTCACTAGATGTTTGGTTCGTCGATATCCTTGGAAGTTTCAACATAGCCTATATGTCAACTCTCGAGGCAGCTATCTCTACGGGATTTTGGGTGCTCGTTCTCAGCTTGGCTGACGACTAGGAGCTTCAGTCCACTGGCGGCCTTTTGATAAATTGCCTCTCCTGCGGTTCCGTCCCACGCTATTCGTTCAGGGATAGCGGTCAGGGATAGTCACATACACCCTAGAGCCCGAGCTGCGGACCCCTCTCGCTTTTCAATACCCCTCGGTGTTCAATTTGTTTTGGACACCCCGAGGGGCACACGAGGCAGTCGAGCTGTGACAATGATTTTGTTGTTCTCGGCCAGTGCGATTTCTCCTCCCTGTGGACGCTTCCGAGGTGGTTAACTATTGATATGACACGTCATGTCGAAGAAGTGATCGCGTCACGATGGATCAAAATGGTTCCGCTCGGCGAGCCGGAGTGGTCACTGTCCGTTTCACACTGTGGTGCTACCTGGATGGTGCAGCGCGTTGTGTGCATGACTGCTTGTTCTAGAGCTTGAAGGAAAGTGGACTCGTGGCAAGGACCCCAAGAGCGATATTCAAACTCCGGGGATGCTGTGTTGGAGTCGGGAGAGATGATCATCGAGGAGAAATGAGCGTTTCGAGACGGAAATGGACGGTTGATTGAAGAAATAGAGGATGCTGTGGTATGGCAGGGTCAGTGGGAGTTGTTGAAGATTATGTAGATTTTTAAAAGATTAGGGTATCCGGGGAACTATTGAAGTTCCCGCGGGTTAGAATGTTGTATTGGGTTTCAAGGATATTGACTCTTGAACTGACTGACGACTCACCGTCGACGCCGTTTCCGACGTTGAAGCCTCTGGCCAGCTTGTTTTTTCTCCTGCAGCCAGTTTTCAGAGACAGGCAAATATTTTCTTCTTTCACTTTTCTTTCTAAACAAAACAAGCAGAGCTTAAGCTTCAGTCCAACTCACAGCGGCAGCGGCTTTTAGTCGCGTCCTCGTCGTAGCCTATCTGTCTGCTGCATTTCATTACTTTTCTCACTTTATTTCATTGCTTTTCTACGGATTCACAAATGGCAACTAGCACCGCTCGTCAGCCTAAACCAAGAGGGAAGGGGATGGCAGATCCTCCTCGGTCAGTCTATCACCAATAATCCCATAACTTACAGTTAACATTTCTCCATTCAGTCGTCCTGGACCCGCTTGGCAGACATCGAGGCCGAATTCTACCTTATCACCTACAAACAATTCAGCTCGTCTCCCTCCTTCAGCTAATCAGGGGAGCTTCCCTCCCTTAGGTGCTCAGACTAATGGCTCTCGCATTCACGACCCCACCCAGGACCAACCTCTTCAGAAGCTTGCTGGTCTTACCGTGTGTTTCCATTCTTCTCGTCCCCCCACGAATTTGTCCACCAACGGTATATTTTTAGGGCACAACTATCACCCTGACCACCAAAACTGCTCAGCGGTATGAGGGTGTCATTTCATCTACTGTTAGTGAGGGTGATACCGCCGGTATCACCCTCAAGGACGTCAAGGAGATTTCAAAGCCTGGCGCGCCACTCAAGGAGTCATTCTTCATTCCTTCCACTAACATCGACACTTGGCAGTCTGGTCCCGCTGACGCTAAGATGCCGGTTCCAAATGGTGACTGTGAGTACATCACATCAGCTTCCCGCTCTGCCACAGGAAGTTGATCCTGCCACCCTGAATCCTTGATGCTGATCTTCGTACTTGCTGTGCAATAGCCTTCCGAACAGATGCGGATATCAGCAAGAACAAGTCTACCCGTGAACGGGAACTCCAAGCATGGCAGCCAACTGCCACTGCGAGCTCTCCGCCTACAGCGGGGGTGCAACATGATGGTCTCGGCGACGAAGTTACCTTTGGCCCGGGCTCCGGCGCTAACATATCTTGGGATCAATTCGCGGCTAATGAACAAATGTTCGGCGTCACGACTACTTTTGACGAGGAGGTTTACACCACTAAGTTGGATCGGACGGCTGCTGACTATAAAGAGAGGGAGCGCAAGGCTCAGCGCATTGCTAGCGAAATCTTGAACGTATGTTTGAGGCGTTTTAGGTTTATTTTAGTACGCGCTAATTTTTTCCGATAGGGTGCCATAAACAATCCTCATGTAGCAGAGGAAAGGAATTTGAATGTTGATGATAGCGGTGTGAACGAGGAAGACAAGTGCGTTCATTCGGTGTCAGGTCTACATTTGTCTGATGGTTTTGCTTCCAGATTTGGTGCTGTTGTCCGAGGGCAGAATGCTTACATTCCGCCGGGCGCTCGCAAAGTGCAGACCACTGGACCAGCCTCGGGAACAAGCCCTCCAAAAGATGTTCCAAAGGTTTCTGTCAACGGCCCCGACGGTGCCCCTGTTGCTGCAAAGGACGTGGCGCCTCCTGCTGTCAAGTCCCCTTCTCCTACGCCATCAATATCTTCGGCTTCTAATAAGGTGTGCAACCCCCTCCGATCTTGATCTATTTGTTTCAATTCCAATTGCTGTGCTGCATGTTTTACCTATGATTGGTCGAGACTGATGAGTTGCTGACGATCACTCCTTCTTTGCTGTGGTTGATGATAGCCCCCGGCGGATCCATTGCCGGCGTTCCGTGACTTTGTGACGAATGAGAGACAGCGCTTGACGCAAAAGAAACAGGCGCTCGTCAAGAGTGAGATGGACAAGCGGAAGGCTGAGCTTCTGAAGTTTAGCCAGACATTCAAGGTCAGTGTTGCCGTATTTCCTCTCCATTACCGGTTTGAACTTTTGAGGTCTATCTAGTTGAACAAGCCCATCCCGGATGATTTGGTTCCTATTCTTGCCAAGGATGAAGAGAAACAGCGACAGATTCGGGAGAAGGCTTCACAGGATGCTGCCTCGACGAGCGCTCGTGCCATCGGCATCACCGCTACTCTCAATCCCTCCCCCAGCGCCTCCCGCATGCCGGTCTCTACCTCTAACAAGATCGTTCCGGCGACTGCTAGCCCACTCCCGCTCCGCCCGCCATCCCAAAGGCGCCAGTTGCTGGTACGTCGGCCTCTGTCGTCAAACCCATCGCTACGAAGCCAGTGAGCTCGCCAAGAAGAACGCGGTCATATGTACATACAGCCCATCCCCCCGTTCAAAGGCGCGAAGCGCTCAACCACGCCATTGCCTGGCCCAGCGACCCACAACGAACGGCGCTGCCGTGCCCACGTCGCCCACCACCACCGCAAACAGGCTCAACGCGAATGCCCTCGTCGTTCAGGCCCAATCCAAAGGCAAATACTTTCACTCCTGTAATATTGACTGCTGGATTTCGGATCCCGTGTTACTGACTGGTGTTTTTTGGTCTGGCGTGATTAGGGTCCTACCTCTCCGATTCCGAGCTCTACGTCAGCCTCTGCGTCACCCAAGACCAAGCCTGCTGAATCGGTAAATCAATCATTGGACCTGTGAATGAGGATTGTGGATTAACCCAGCCCCCTTAGTCACCTCCCACACCCAATCCATTCTTTGGTGCCAAATCATGAAGAGGGGGAGCGGTTCATATCAAGGATGATTTCAACCCATTCAAGCACAACAAGGTTGTAGAGGCGAACCAAATTAGTGCGTGCTGCACTCTCTTTGCTGAGGATACATCTGATGGCTCGCCGCTCCAGCTGCTATCTGGCCTTACAGTGGCAAGCGCTACACGAATATGTTCCCTCCCTTGCAGCACCAATCGCCTCAGCAACCTGTCCACATTGCGCCACCCGGTCCGCCACCCGTCTCACACCTGTATACGAGACAGTGGCGAGCAACGTGTTTACTACTACCCTTACTACCCTGGACAGGTGTGCACATCCCTGTTTCCGTGTGGAATCTTTCTCAAACTTGCTCAGCCCATGATGCCTGGCATGGCTCCTCCACCACCTGGTGCATATGTATCATCACCATTCATGCAACCAATGGCGTACCCTCCGGGGATGCCACCGAATGGCCAACGTGAGTCTTTGTTCTAATTTACGTGGACCACAGCTCATGATACCCCACAGCCATGTATGCTGCATCGCCTATGCCTCAGATGCCTCGTGCGTATTCATCTTGGTTTCTGTCTGACTTTTGCTTACCTATCCATTGTAGCGCCACAATACATGCAACCACCACCTGGCACGTACCCTCCCCACCCAACGGTGCTGGCCCACGCCCATCCATGCCACCTACACCCATCCCCTCTCACGCGCACGCATACTATCACCAGAGCCCACAAAGTGCGTGCTGATCTATTTCAAGATTTACTGTGACTGACAGTGGCTCCTTTCCTTCTTGCAGTACAACACGCCGTCCCTTACCCTATGATGATGCCGCCTGCGGGACCGAATGGTCCTCCCCACCCATACGAAACTGGCCCAGCTCCTCCACAGATGGGCGGCGTGGGCCATGCATGATTGAGGGACGGGTAGTATGGTATCCGCATATTTTCTTCTCGTTATCTGTTGTCCGCTGTCTTCACGCAGTTGTGCCATTGTTGTTGTGTTTCATAGCCTAGATGACCTCTGGGCCCATGTTGTAACTATCAATCTCTGGCATTAATTGATGGTGTGGACCGAGAACTGAGTATTCGAGGGAGAGTCATGGTATGTATACAGAACGTGAGCAAATAGCTAAACTATGAACATACGAATCATGGATAAAGTGAGGGTGTTAGTTACCCAGTGTAAACTAAAAGCTCGATCTTTTTAGTAGTCCCTTGAGCGTGTTACTACTCCGATTGCAGTGGTGCTGTAGCCAACCCTCCATTTCATGTCTGATATCACCAAGCTCTTCACACAGGGGTAACTGGCCGTCCGGACGCACGAGGCAAGGATTGAGCAAGAGATCGAATAACCTCATCCATAAGTCATTCTGCCAATAACGCTTGAACGCGCGTCGTGACCTTGTAAGGGGATTGGGGCGTGATGGATGATGTTTCGATGTATTTGCCGAACAGCATGCAGTAGATGATGCCAGCGAGACCGAAGTAGTCAGTCTGATAAGTCCAGGGTCGGTGCTCCCTTAGTTCAAAGCAGTCTCGTGCGTCTGGCCAGTCACTGACAAACTGTTGGTTGTGAGGAAAGAGGGACGTGTCGAGCGTCCGCCCGAAATCGATGACCTTGACGCCCTTGTATTTCCACCGCCTTCAGAGGCTGGTATATGCTGAGAGGGCAGACGCGCCGCCCGGGACGTCTTCGAGGCGTAGGAGGCAGTTGTCAATCTTGAGATC